>JAECMU010182343.1:0-12296 GCA_016106625.1 Dracogyra subfuscus
GCTCCAGCCAGTGGAACATCAAAGACCGTGGTGTGTCATATCCTATGGGGTGGTGCATATAAAAGATCCCTTGCTGCTAATCGAAAAGTGTAGCCCATGTCTAACGCCATATAACCTTAAATGTGTGCGTCGTTAAATAAACCAGGTCCTTCCTTCCGACCTAATTCCTAATAACAAACGGTTAGGCACCCGAAGTACCCGTAACCGGTGCGGAGCGATTTGCAAATGTAGAAAGAAAGAAAATATTTTATTTAACGATGCACTCGAACACATTTTATTTACGGTTATATGGCATCAGACATATGTTTAATGACCACACAGATTTTGAGAGGAAACCCGATGTCGCCACTTCATGGGCTACTCTTATGTAAATTAACAGAAAGGGATCTTTTATTTGCACTTCCCACAGGCAGGATAGCACAAACCATGGCCCTTGTTGAACCAATTATGGATCACTGGTTGGTGCAAGTGATTTACACCTACCCATCGAGCCTTGCGGAGCACTCTCTCAGCGTTTGGAGTCGGTATCTAGATTAAAAATCCCAGGCCTCGACTGGGATCCGAACCCAGTACCTATCAGCTGGTAGCAAATGTTGAATAATTGCGGTTTAAACCACGCCCGACGCCATATAACCATAAATAAAATGTGTCCAGTGCGTCCTTAAATAACCATTTCCTTCCGTCCCAATTGTTAATAGGTTAGGCACTCATACGGTGTGGCGCTGAATAGCAAATAGAGGCCAAGTAGGATTTATGTAAAAATATAACATTTATTATTTCAAACATTGTAGCATAGTCTAATATGGTCAGTGATGGGACTATCATCACCATCATTGTCGTCTTATTCCTAACAAGTATCATGATTGCTGCCGCACACACTTCTTCAACAGTAGCAGCCATGTTGGTGAAGAAACTTCCTGTTCCAAACTCATTCCTTTTGCTGTTCAGTATAGAACAGTTGGAACATATCCAGGAGTGGTGAAAGGGAGTGCACCCAGTATGATTACGGATAAATATGATAAAGTCATAGCCTGCTACAAGCAGGATTGATTTTTTTTTTTTCTTTTAAACGACGCACTCAACACATCGTAATTACGGTTATATCGGCGTCGGACATATGGTTATGTCGAGAAAAAACCCCAGTGGTTAGCTGACGGGGATCGATCCTAGACCGACCGCGCATCAGGCGGGCACTGTACCACTGGGCTATGCTGCCCGCTACAAGCAGGATTGACATCTCACGCATAGCTCATTACAAAATCGCTCATTTAACCTCTGGTTCATCATACAATGTGGCTGAAATAAAAGAAATATTAGCTTATCCACTTCAATATTTACGGACTTTGCAGGATAAAGAAAATAACCTGTTAATGAAGTCTTATATCTGCTTTATCCTGTTCAGAGTCTTGCAGAATTTCCCATTCTTACCTTCAAGAATAAAGCAGATACCAGACGTCCGTTACAATTGTCGATTCTAAAATATAAATATCGGTCAAATCAGACTAGTGCGTTTGAAAAGTTCAGTATATTTAACTGGTCTTGTACCAATTTTCTTATGAAAAATATACTTAAAAACTTGTGTCTTCATTAATAAGTGAGGCTTCAAAAGCACATTGTAGAATCAGTGTTAACCTGAATAACAGACCATTTCACCATGCAAATCTTTCGAGAAAGAGTAGTTAAAAAAACAAAACAATGCACCGTACGACCTTCAATTCAGGGTGGACCACTTCAAATGGACGCTTACAACAAAATGTTACAATAGAGGCTTTTATTCATGGGGTGCACAGTATGCAAAATCACTGGTTCCCTTTCGGCATCAGGTCTTAAATTTTTTCAGCAACGGCTTTGTTTCAGTCTAACATTTTTGGAAACTAGAATTAAATATTAGATTTTCCACGTTTAAAACAAGAGCACATATTTAAAACGTGTTTGGGTCCCATGCAATTTTTCATTTTATTGAATATATTCTCTAAATTATCTTAAAATAAAATTTTGTCGAGCTACTACAAACACCAATACTGTAAACGAAAATACTTTTAATATGTAATTTTTTCTATCAAAAATGCTCCGAATGTTGTACACATGACGGGATGGTTACTTTAACACAACTGTTGTAACATCATCTATTATTATGTACTCCGACACATCCAGCTTTTGCAAAATAATTTTCACAAATAACGCTATGCCAGTACTAATCTGGTTTCAGGAATATAATTGTTTAAAATGTTTTACAAAATTTCTCTCCATTCACACATTGCACTGGAATTGTTAAATAAAACACAGAAGTGATGAAATAAATATTTTATTAACTTCCATAGTTGGGTCATTTCCAACAGGAAAACAAAATATACTCAAAATGACCATTCATGGTAAAAATGACAAATTATGGTGCCACTAAGAGGATGATAATTATAGTTTGTGTTTCTCGACTATACTTTCTCTTCAATTTGAATGCTGATCATTTACTAGCTCATTATTCCGATTTACACTAATCACAAGTAAATTAATTATTTGGCCAAACCTACAACCTGATCATGTGATGTTCTGGTCTCGTCTATGGTAACAAATCGAACAATTACATGGAAAATAAAAGGATGATGATGCAGAAATAACAAAATTCCTTATTCATCCCCAATAGATAAAATTTAATAATGTACATTTTAGGTTTTAAGTTCATGACTTCATTTTAGTCATATCCAAAAATAGAGATTTTAATTTTTTTTCATATTTACCACAGAACTACAATTTTATTGAAATTAATGATGAAAACAAGACCACCAGTTTACATCACTGTCATTAGTCAATACAGTGGTTGCAGGATAATTAAATTGTCAGGCCTTGTTCAACAGTAAATATGAATATGTCCAACATAAAAATGCAGGTTTTCCAAGATCCATTTGTAGTTTTTCTTTTAGTAACAATTTTAAGTAATGGAGCTGTAAATTTAACTTTATGACAGCAAGTCGTTAACAATGATGACCCAACTTCTTATCAAGCCTCTTCGGTAATTACTTGTGAACATCTTCATTTGTAAATACTTTTAAAATCGTTGCAATCCCTAAATGCAAATGATCAGCAACACACTTGGTAAATGTACAGTGCATATATTTCTACTGAGAATGCATGAAACTAAACTAACATTTTACAAATGTCACTTCATGTTTGTCCAATGAAATCTTCGCCAGTTCACTATGAACAAAAGCAATCAGGTACTTTGCACAGACTTCATGCATCTTCAAAATACCATATTAAAAGTCACAGGTTGATGAATGTCAAAGTTTGATCACATATGATGGCATAAAACAATGGATAAAAACATGGCTTTCGTTCTCTCTCTCGCACAGTCTATCTTCTTGATCGAACAATTGTTTAGCGTCCTTCAACTGAAAATACAGACACAAATTATTTAAGAGCAATTAAAATATAATGAAAATACAGACACTAGTTACAGCAATTAAAATAAATATGGTGCATAAATCTTAATTTCCAGACAAAAATCTCTTAAAATGAAAACAATTGAAAAGAAATTTAGAACTTTTGTTTGTTCTCTCTTCATGAATACGAAACCTGTTCTCTAACCAATTGCCTCTTGCCCTATTTCTACAGACTGATCTGACCATCCCAACAGACAATGAAATGGCGTACAATTTTCCAGTGAAGTTTCTTTTGTTTAATGACATCACTAGAGAACACTGATTAATCAACCATTGTCAAACGATTGGTCATTTATGACACACGGTCAAGAGGAAACATGCTATATTTTTTCTAATGTCATTAATCAACCATTGTCAAACGATTGGTAATTTATGACACACAGTCAAGAGGAAACATGCTATATTTTTTCTAATGTCATTAATCAACCATTGTCAAACGATTGGTAATTTATGACACATAGTCAAGAGGAAACATGCTATATTTTTTCTAATGCAGACATTGGATCTTGAACATGCACTTTCCCACAGACAGGAAATCACGTATCACCTGACCAGTTGTGATGCACCGATTGCAATGAGAAAAAAATACAATCCACTAAGATGCATTTGGATACGGAGACGCAAGCACCTAAGTGAATTTTCTAATTAGTGCTTGGAATGGGGGAAATATCAATGGTTAGGTCAAGGTTGGTATAAAAGAAAATTTGACAGAAACCTTGAAGCATGTTAGCAAGGAGTAAAAAATCAACCAGAGATATGCAACAGTCTTAAGACAATAATGATAGTTAAACAGTTAAATGCTAAGATGACGATGGTAAACACGTTATTTGCCTTTCCAACTTGAGACAAGACATTAGTGGAATGTTATGTTGTATGAACACCAAAACTATCCACCAAAAGGACACAAGTTGAAAAAAAAGCAGTAAACCATGACAGTGGTGATAATGCATTTCAAATAGAAAATGGTTAAGTGGGTGTATACAGGTGCTACTTACTGTAGGAGGAAATATCAATTTCATCGGGTAACTCGGTGATGTTCACTTCAAAGCGCTCCTGTACATCATTGAGGATTTTCGCATCACTTTCATCAGACACAAATGTAATTGCTAAACCTTTGGTTCCAAAACGACCTGCTCTAGCAACCTGTAATACAATTGTATTTTTATTTATAAAAAACCATACATATCAGATACCAAAACATTCATTTGAATATCACAAAGTATCTTAATGAAAATAAATGCTGGTATACATTCAAATTTAGAATGAAATACTTGTATTAAATTGTTAACAATACACAAGACAAATAAAACCAAACAACAATCATTTAACCTTCTGCCTACTGCAGGCGAGATATCTCGCCCGACATCACGCCAATTGACATACTGCATACAGTACATTTCACCAATTCATATTTCCCGCCATTTTTCACAGGGCATTTACCGGAAACAGAAATAAAATTAAACAAAAAAAGATTTCCTGTCAAAATGGTGGCTTTTATCAGCAAGTATTTTCGGTTGACAACAATGGCAGCATATTGCGGTCATTTTCAGGATCGATGGCAGATTGTGATAGCTAATTTGATAATAAATTTGATCGCATTTCAAACAACGAAAATCACCAAATATTGCAATATGAATCTTAGTTCGGGTTATTAAAAACATTTGGTCAGAAAACAATTGTTATCGGGAGCAATGGACATAAGTACTGGACAGCTGGCTACAAATGCCCGTAAATAAACAAACTTTTTCGAAAAAAATTACCATTTTAATCACCATTTGCTGATCTAAAAATATTACAAATTAAACAAAACACATGAAAATAATACTTAACGATTCATATATGAACTTTGTTTCATGTATTTATAAAACATTCAAGTGAATATATGGGAATAAAAATTATAAGCTTGTATCCACTTGTTATTAACAAAAGGTTAATTTAGAAGCAGTCATAAAAATATATTATTTATGCAATATTAGAATGCAAAGCTGGTGTAAACATGTTCTACATGATGTGGTCTTGCCATTACTGTATACACTTACGGGTGATCTTGGCACCAAGGCCTAGATCGTTATGGGTATGTGCCCCTTGACATTCCTTACACACATTTACAAGTATTTCCATGCCTGCATAGGATCAATTGTTTATATTAAATGACCCCATTATTGTAGGCGACCAATTTGTCAAATGACTCACTCTGTGCAGGTAAGTGTCAGAATCTTCTGGCATGTCGTAGTTGAAGACAATGTTCACCCTCTCAATGTCCATACCACGACCAAACAGGTTTGTAGCAACCAAAATACGCTTCTGGAAATCCTTGAACTGCTGGTAGCGAGACAAGCTGTAATAAATAGAACAAATTACATTATAATATTCACATCTGAAAATTATTAGCATGACACTTGTGGGTTAATTTCTCTTCGAACATCCTGCAATAGCTTCTGGATGCCCAATAACGGCTTGATAGATTTGAATCATTTAAGAAATGAATGTGATTTTTTTTTAGTTTCATGCTAGTATGAAACGCAAAACCGCTTTACACATTGTATGAATGGCGCAGCGCAAAGCCATTCATACTAAAGTATGTAAAGCGGTTTTGCGTTTCATACTAGCATGAAACTAAAAAAAAATCACGTTCATTTCTTATAATTCCAAATGCATTAATATTGTCATTATACAAAATTATCTTAAAAACATTATCGCACTCTATTCCACAATTATTTACTACTGTATCAATACACAAATAAGGGAATTCCCTTAGAAAGTTGCATTCGTTTTTTCCCGTCAAATCTCTGATTCGTTATAATGATTTAGGTTTTATAATTTTTAATTAAAAGTTTAATTAAGGTAGTCGACAGTCACTTTTCGCACCCCTTGTTTTGGGTTCGTACACAATAAATATAGCATATCTTACCGTAATTTCACTTAAAATCCATATTTAAAAAAAAGTACAATTTTTTAATTACAAAATTTTCTTCAAACACGTTCAGGTGCATTAGTAATGTTCAAACAAAAATATTTCAATAGTAATTTTACATTGGAATTTTCCCAGCTTTCTTAATACGGAAACATCATGTACCCAGTTTAGTGTTATTTTAAGGAGATTAAAAGTGACGTCATTGGCATATTGACGTCATTCAAATTCAAAATTAGCTGTATTATTTCAATCCGTCGCCACATTAAAATAAAAACCGGTCTACTAACCTTAACCCCGGACTAATTTCTATAACAAGCGGACAACGTTGTTTACAGGTTGGTATTTTTTTTTGTTCATAATTCTGGACAAAATATTAATTTTAAGTTTCAAAAGATGAAAGAAATAAAAAGTACCTTTTGTCAATATTATATAAAAAAAATTACCGTTGCATAACTTTTATTTACTGTGTACCAAGCCAAAACAAGGGTGCGAAAAATGACTGTCGTCGACCTTACTGTGGTTTCAGTGTTACTATGTGTGTGGATTTCAGAAGAAGTTTGTGATCGTGTGATATTATTCTCGGAAAGGACAGGTCGCGTAATTGTGCACGAAAGAGTAAGTGTTTTCCCACGTCCAAGTTATTGATTTGGTGTTTTTGTCAAATGTGACAAAGCTGCACTCTTTTGATTTGTTGATCATTATGATTCTCTGCTATAACTTCTAACAGAAGCTCTCTTTTTTTGTGTGTGTGTGGCCTGTAACACACATTTTGTCTCTCGGTTCAAAACCCTTGTCGTTTAAAGCCTGAATTGTCACCTTCACTCACAGTGCAGACGAAATTGGGATAAAAATAGAAACGATGGATTCCCTTGGTTACCGAAAAAAAGTGCAATTTTAATGTTCATGGAAGTATGAACGTTGGTTTTTTTAGATCTTTTAACCAATCACGACTCCTATTACAAAACAGTAATTATAAAATGGAATTATATTCTGGTGTAGGTACAGGGTTCGTTGCACGGTAGCAGTCGGACTCCCACCCAGAGCCAGTTTCGACTACTCAACAATACCACTTAACACTTGTCTCTCACTAACCCACTGTCCTGGATGGACAGACAGCCAAATAGATGGTGTATCCCCAGGAAAGCGTGCTTCAACCTCAATTGGATATAAGCACAAATATAAGTTAAATGAAAAAGATAAACATGGTATAGAAATTAAATACCAATATAACTAGCAACTACTTATTTAGTCCCAATTTACCACTCTTAAAATGTGTTGTGTGTGCTTATCCTGTGCGTGAACAGCTCATACAAATACGTAAGGATCCCAACATGTTCCAACCAAACGCCTGGCTTTGTGCCACTTCCATGCAGGTTTAGACATTTACCGTTCCTCCTGGGTCATGGCTCTGTGGATTGCAATAGCAGGGAAGTTTTGTTCTTGTAACAACTGGGCCAAGGCCATACAGCGTTGAACACTCTTCACAAAGATGATAACCTGAAAGTAAAACATTTAAATTCAACAGACTGCCAATTTAACAGGATTCTGCACTATACAAGTAATTTTCTGAACTACATCAAGAAACAAAAGTGCCATGTGGATGTGATATTTTTTACGTATCAGCAGCAATTATTCATTAACATTTTCTGAGGGTTTTAGCAACTTCATTCTGTCACTGGATACCTCAAGTACCAATGAGCAAAACAAAACAAAAAGTATTCTAAGAAAAGAGATGTCTAGAATTATTTAATGAACATACTCACGAACATATCCATGAACGCAATCAAGGTGAAAACATCAAATTGAAAACCAATGCCCACCGATTTAAGCCAGAAGTGAAAATCAATTAACCTGATTGAACTCGAGGACATCGAGCAGCTCAAAGAGTTTGCGGTTCTTCTCGTTGTCCTTCAGTTTCACGTAGTGCTGCTGTAGGCCGTGCAACGTCAGCTTCGAGTCATCATCCACGTACACTTCCATCGGCTGGAGAGATAACACGTTAGCCACATGTGCTCGTGTGAGCATTATACTAGCATCTACTTCTACATATTTATAATCAATGGATTCACAAAAATATTTTAATAAATTAACTTATTTAGCAAAATCTTCAGTTTAAATTCAAATCATCTGTACTTAATTTTTACAAACAAATGTTTTCACATTCAAAAAAAAGTAAAAATGTTTTATCCAACTTCATTACTTCTTAATTTATCAAGACAATTTACTGAAAAGAATAATTTATCAAGTCAAAAATAATAATCTAAATTAAAACTACTTTAAACAAAAATAATTTAACTTTATTTCTGCAAACCATTAAGTGTTACCCTGCTACAACCTCAAACCACAGAGCATGGATGAGACATCAGCAGGAAACATGGTGGAAATGCAGCCATTTGTTGACAGGATCAGTTGAGCCACAGCCAATGCCAATAGGATCGGTCAAGCCTTTTGTCGATAGGACCAGCAAAGCCTTTTGTCGACAGGACCAGCAAAGCCATTTGTCGACAGGACCAGCAAAGCCGTTTGTCGATATGATCAGCCGAGCAGATTGTTGATGGGATACTTCGTTCCATTTATCAACAGGATGATGGGATCCAGCCGAGTCGCAGAATTGGTCATTTGGTTAATCGTGCCGATATGAATTTTACACAGCAATCTAATACTTCCCAAGTTCACATCACAGTATCTTTACACCACCCAATTTTTCAGTGTTCCAACTTCCAACAGTTCACAAGTAGAGATTCTTCTCACACACAACTAAGATCATGTATGTCTCATCCATTTGACAGATTCATGCACTTCAAAATTTAAATTATGTCATTAATTTGTACAAAAGCTTAAGGACTTTTTTAACACTTTGTTACACCTAAAAATTTCACCTTTATTAAAGGTAGATAAATCTAGGCAGAAAACAGTTATTAAAAAAATTAGAATTTAAATTAAATTAAATTTAAGTCAATAAAATCCAATGAGAAAATTAATAATAAAAGTTTTGTAAGAATTTAATGAAATTCTGACTGCACAAATGGAGAGCAACACTCACTTAAGTGTGTGAACATCAGGTGAATTGATTAGCTGGATACAGCAGGTGTTATTGATCAACTGGATACAGGAGTAATGATCAATTGGATAGAGGTGTATTTCACAATTAATATTGAGGTGTACAGTTCAGCTCTGATGATCCAAGACACAATCCACCTGTGCTTTCAGAGTACAGGATTCATGTGCCTTCACTTCGGATTGGTTAAGATTTATCTTCATGTCTTCTTGGATATATAATAGTAGCTTACACTTTCAAACACATTCAACAGCTTGTGTAGTCGAAATTGATCTCTCTTTTTTATCATCAATAAGAAATTCATGTATGATCAGACAAGGCTCCAACCAACCTCAGGACTCGAGTGTTCAAAGTATCAATATACCATAAAAATGAGGAGAAAAAAGGGGTCTACTGTGGCATTTTGTACAATGCTTGGGACATTATGGTAAACATTTTGAATGATGTATTATTATGAAGCAGATTATAAAATATTCTGTTACTGTGTCATGTCAAAGTGCATGTCATTTGTGTGGTGTACAGATCTAGAACAGAATTGTTTTTTTAAAGACATTTTTGGTTAATGTGTTTCACAAACATGAAATTTTGCCTAAATGTTGAGCAGCTGGTTTACATTTATCCGACAGGGTTTTTATACTGATGTATGGATTGAGGGTTTTTATACTGATGTATAGATTGAGAAAAGCAATGTCAGTAGGTGGTCAATTAATAGCCCATTTCTTTTTCTTCCTCAGTAGGTTTTTATGTCCGAGGTTAACTTTGTATAAATGTTCTCCTTTTGAAACTCCCTGCAGTTTATAATGCCAGCTCTTGGGTATCGCACTAACTGCACACATCCAGACTGAATAATGCTATTCCAATCTTTCACAGGAATCCATCTTAGTTTCAGGATCTTTGAAGTAATGTCAATACATGAACAACTTTAAAACCTAAACAGTGTCCTAAGTGATAGACTGAAACACACACTGCAAGCACTTTGAGAGCGCAGGCTTTAGTGTGCCTCACACTGCACGATTATTAGAAACCTACTCAACTTTAACATTACGAGAAAGCTTAACAGACATTACAAAATATATACTCAGAACTCATTTTAATGCAGGTATTTAAAAAAAAAAAAAATTAAGACGATGCTATCATTATTTGTACAGACTAGACATTCTCCACCTGCACTTTGAGAGTACAGGGTTTAGATGACTCAACAGATGACCATGTTGTGTGCTCAAATATACTGCAGGATGGGGATCATCAATCAACATCTTTTCAGAATAAAGCAGCACTGCTTTCGGTGTCGGTCGTCGATAATGTCACAATTCAGTATGAGCCACACCAACATATTCCTTTTATTAGCTGCAAGAGGAGATATTTATAAAACCTATTTTAACTTATGGATACAGTAGAATTAACTAGGCTATTAATTTACTCCAGACACACTCTGCCTGTACTTTCAGAGTACAGGGTTTGTATGTCTTAACTATTACTTCGTGTGGACTAAAGACCCTATAGCGGCGATCCAGGCTCCTGTGACTTATCGTGACAGGCTCAACTGACTGATTCTCAAACATATGATTAAGATGTGTAGACATCAATTATGACCCTCGAGATCACGGGGGATCCAGAAAAGAATAATGCTTGGTAGTAATTACATCTTGCATAAACTTCTTGCAGATCGGACGGATATCTTTGCCCAGAGTCGCACTGAACATCATCACTTGTTTCTCGTGCGGCGTCAAACGGAAGATTTCTTGAACATCTCTCCTCATATCTGAAATTGTGATACATTTATGAATAAATGTAATATTCACCAGTTGTTGCAAAAAAGTCAATACTTGTTACAGTTATACCCTGCAAATACATATAAAAATACAGAACAATATAATGCTTAATCTACTGGATAATTCATCACATAAACCATGTTTTTAGTGCATGAAATAATGTTCATATGTGAAAGTAAAACTAGCTGTAATTATATTTGTGGGTTTTTATTAAAAAAAAACCCTGAAAAACCCATATTTCAGAGTAATGGTTAAAATAACTACAAAAAAGTGACCATTTAAATTTTAATGATTTTCAAGGATTTATCTAAGATTACAAACAATAACAATATAACCTTTTGAGACTAATTGCCATTCAGTGTTCTACGCTCGGTTTTACAACTTACTCTTCTTTGGCTAGTGGACAAAAAAATTGTACTCGCCAAGCTTAAAATGTTACTAGCCACACTGCTCTTTTTGCATCATGTATGCATTTTGTAACCATCTAAACATTATACATGACTTACATGTATGCTGCTAGATTAAATAAATAGTTTCAGAATTGATCGCATGGGGAAGGTGGGAGGGACTGTGATTTTAATTTTATGCCTCGTATGACTGCTATTTTTTCCCTTACGTATCCTACCGTTTAAATAAAATATTATTCTGTGGCTGGTGGATATACCAAAAAAAACGATCTCTCCTTATTTGGCCATGTATAGCTGCTGGGATTTATGATTTTTAAAAAATCACATTGTTTTAAAGACGTTGCCACTAAGTAAATATTGACAAACAACCCCTCCCGTCCCCCATAATGTTTATAACGCATCGCATCGCATGGTGCATCAAAGAGTGTTACGTACAATTTGAAATGCTTATTTATAATGCATTGTTTAATAATCGGTCTCCATTTTGGACGTTTGATTACAATGTGTATTCCGTATTTTCCCATGTATTATGCACTTTTATTTCTCAGAAAATACAGGTTAAAAATGGGGGTGCGCACTATGCATAGCAATAGAAAAATTCTCTTTTAAAAAATCGCCGATCTGGTTATTGACAGTGTTCATTATAACGAAATACCAAAACCCTCTTAAAAATCGCTTTTCACTTGTGATAGTTGTAATAAATGCAAA
>JAECMU010182357.1:719-11053 GCA_016106625.1 Dracogyra subfuscus
TATATATACTTCAGATAAGTGCTTTATTGGCGTTTTATTTCATTTTGTATCATATTTATTTATCTTTGCTGCAAACAAAGAGGAACAAATTGTCTACATGCTAGTTATAGCTAACAGAAATCTACAGAGGACATCTTGGTGGTCAGTAACACGCAGCGTCTTAAGTTAATCAATGAAACTGTTGTTTGATAACAGAGGCCCAAGGGATGTTAAAGGATCGCAATTTCCACGTGTTGCTGCTGATAACTAGTTTAACGTGCCCATATACCACTAGGGTTTCGAAAACACCCTCCCGAGTCCGACCTCTGATAAGAGTAGAGTTGAAAATGGGCCACATTTTGAAAATAGCAATGAGTAAAATCGTTTATAGAATTAAAAAAAAGAAGTTTCAAGCCAAAAAGAACTGACTCCTCGGCCGAATATTAATATTACTTTTAAATTAAATAAAGGAAAGAAGAGAGGATAGGACTATTTAATAATATTTAAAAAGAACAAGTAATTTCAACATAAAATTTTGAACGTAGCTATAAAGGTTTGAAGTCAAATCGGTATGTCCACGTAAGTGGTCTTGTTAAGGTCGTTTGGTTGCTCAGCTTATAGGGACGAGATGGTTTGCATCCCGTCAAGAAAACCCCAAGACTGACATTCATTACACTTTGAATGTGTAATGTTGTGCTGAAATACAGATCTTCAGAAGCCAGATCATTCTGAACAAGAGATAGTGTATCAGACTAGGGTATAGTCCAGTCGTCATGGGTTGGTATAGGCGTGCAGACACGCCCGACTCCAGAGGATACGAGATTGTATCACTAGAAAGCAAAGTAAAGTCTAGAAAAGAGTAGTTGGGGCTGATCCCGCTTCCTATTTCATCTTTGAGTGGGGTTGTCAATATTCCAGTGCGGCTTGGACATGTAGAGACCAAATCCGAACTACCGTGGCGTTTTGCAGAATGGCCGTCATACGAGTCATGACAAAACAAGTCGACATAGTCAGCCGGAGAAATGACGTGGAGGTAAGGAATCTAGCTAAGAAAGAATCCAACCTGGTGGTGCAGGCTGTCGAAACGAGAAGCATTCCAGTGTTCAATCTCTTCCAATGGCTGCATACATCCCAGTAGTAAACGTTATTTTTCTGACAAAAACAACGAAATGAAGGATCCCCAAGTTGAGCACACAAAAGCACGTGCAATGTGCACAAGCGAAACATGCACATCTTACCGCGTCGAGCACCAGAATGGGAATGTTCCCACATGCAAATGATGTATGTGCAGCAAGTGTACATGTTGGCCCAACTTGAATGTTGCTTCCTTTTATTTATTTATTTATTTATTTATTTATTTAAAAGAAAACATTAATTATTTGTGTGTGTCATGCATTATTGTGACTTCATGCCCATATTTACAGATGCTTAGCATAATAGTGCAATATGTCGTATAGAGGCCGGGGAATCTTAGTCTGCCATTGCTCGTGTAACACCATATCGAGATTTTTTAGCAGATACTGGCAAACTGGAAAACCACGTGATTGCCCCATATTCGGTAGATCAAGTGCAACGACGGTGGAGCAACACAGATACATGTGTGTGTGTGTGTGTGTGTGTGTGTGTGTGCGCGCTCGTACAAAAAGTAGGGGAACCTGAAATATTAATGTTAATATCAGCTGTTAGACTGAACATACGTTTTGACCACAGACATCCTAGTAAAGAACGTTCAGATCTGTTTATCAACACACCAAAACACATTCCATAGTTTGCATACGCATCACGCAGCTTCCCCATACACGTGCGTGGGGTGTCATTCTCGATTTTGACAATTCCTGAAAGGTCCCTTAATCACCGTGGAACATTATTTATCTCAATCTTTTTTTTATTTCGTTGAGCATACAGTTGTTATTGTTTTGTTTTGTTTTGAGTAATTTTTATTCTTTGAATTTACGATTTACTGATAAAAAAATAATCCCCATCAACTTTCAAATTTCATTTCTGATCCCAATCATCCTTCAAGATATTTGGTGGTCATAAAACCTACAGTAATTCTGAACTATCGGTTGTAATGTTTGCCCAATGAATTTACTATTATCATATAACCATTCCCCACAGCTAATAAACCTTACAATTTTGGAATTGTATATTCTTATTATTATTATTATTATGAAAATGTGTTCAATATATATTGTTCAATAGATATAAAGCAATGTACATGTTGGTTCATGGCAGCAAGTTTTTAAACACTGTTCCCGCAAATGTTTCTTTGTCAATTCCTGTTCATCAATGTTATATTGTTTACACATACTTCATTTGTTTCATACTTCTGCATTTTAGAGTGTGATTCTAAACACTATGGTCCTCTCTGTGAGAAACCATGCTCCAGCAGACACTGTGATGAATCAAGTAATACATCAGCATGTAACAATCAGACTGGAAAATGTGATAATGGATGTATAGCAGGATGGGGAGAACTAGACTGTGCAAAAGGTAAGGTGTGCTCCACATATGTTTTAGATTCCTCTGTATGGAATGAATCAATTAGTGCTTAACGAAACACACACATTGTTATGAGCGTTGAACATAGTATTTATCAAAATGATTAAACTGATATCGTATCCAAACTTCACAGTGAAACCATATCTTTCTGTCACGCCATCCAGATATGATATGATATAATTTCATTTTGTGCTCGAGTGACCTTAAAGCTCTGCTGGCGTTTTTGTTTTCTAGCTGTAACACAAAAATGCCATGTATTAGCAGCTCCGCCTGGTGCTAGTTAAGAATTAGTAAACTAGTAGTAAGTCCTCTTTGAGCGGTACAGGAAGGGCGTATTGTCTAGCAAAGCACTACATCAACGACCCCTTGACCAAAAAGTTAAGTTTGTTTTATTTAACGACGCCACTAGAGAACATTTATTTTTGTATCTTATAATCGGCTATTGGAGATCAAACATATGGTCATTCTGACAATATTTTTAGAGGAAACCCGCTGTCGACACACGGGCTACTCAACAGGCGGCAAGGGATCTTTTATTTGCGCTTCCCACAGGCAGGATAGCACATACCATGGCCTTTGTTGAACCAGTTATGAATCGCTGGTCAGTGCAATTGGTTTGCATCTGCCCACTGAGCCTTGCGGAGCATTCACTCATATGTCTCGACTGGGATCCGAACCCAGTACCTACCAGCCCATGTATGGCAGTCATCTATAGATTAAACATTTGAAAGGTTGTGGAACGACTATAACACATTAACTTGTTAATCATCGACTATTGGATGTGAAACATTTTGTTATTTTGTTAGAGAGGAAACTTGCCAAATGCCCGTTTGACTCTTCATTGAGCAGAGATACTATTTTGTCGTTGAACTGTATAAAACGAAAATGGTCCATGAAAAAGAGAGAGGCACCACCCAGTAAACTTTCTTCAAAGAACCCCCCCCCCACCACCACCACCCCCCGCTCCCCCGCCCCGACAATTGCAGAAACAAATCCCAACAAAAAAATAAAAATAATAATAAAAACCCAGACAAATATATGAAACGATAGTCTCACTGACCTAATGGAAAATAATTTTTAAATTATATTAATCAAAGTCTACAGAGGTAGACCTAATAGCAGAATATAGCACCATTTCTTTATCTACAGAATGTCGGCACAATACGTTTGGACCAAGCTGCAAGTTCAATTGTAATGAACGACACTGCAAAGAAGAGAACTCAAGCTGTGATGTTCAAGATGGTGTTTGTGAAAATGGCTGTCAGCCAGGCTGGAATAATAGAAATTGCACCGAGAGTAAGTGAAGACTTAGTAACTATAGCTTCTTCAGTCGACCAGCCAATGCAAAACAATTTAATTTGTTGTTTATAGTAGATAATAAATTTCAAATAGCATTGTCCAAGGTTTCAGATAAACCTGCCTGTCAGTGGACTGTTTTAAACTGAAGCCTTTTTTTATATTACAGATGTCAGATTTTATTGTTCAAATCAATTGGTATTATTTATACTGCAATAGCTGTTAGTTCCAAATATAACCAAACATTTATTTCAGTTGTACAACAACTAGCAAACTGAAACCATTATTATAGTGCTATAGTGTGTACACTGCCAAATGAAATTTCATAGACGACAATAGTAACATACATGGTTAAAACTCCTACCTCCAGCGTATCAATCAACATAAACGCCACATATATAAATATTGCCACCACTCACCCTAAAAGTTAATAAGAAAACAATGGGGATTATTTTGCTAGTAACATTGGGTACTGCAGCTTTACAAGTATCATAAATTATCAACTTAATCCAAGCCAGATACTCAAATCTAAAACAAATTGGTTCTGAATCTAGTGCAAAATCAAAATGCTCTTCGTGAAAGCAAATTAAATGATTATTAAAAACATTCATCTGGACATCTAAATATATGTTGAACAAACTTCTTATTATGTATAAATAAGAACAGAAGACATAATAGAGACAAACAAATTAATTATATTTTTGGTAAATATATTTACATAAAACTACAAATGTGTCTAAAATATAACTTAGCACCCTATAAACATGCCAAAATGACAATAAAAATCAAGTTCTTTACAGATGTAAATTTTCAGAATTCCATACACGAAAAAAAATAACTATATTAACGGAAACTAAAGACATTAACGCCCTATTGGAACATGCTAGTTTTAATATAAAAGGGACATTCCTGAGTGTGCTGTTTTTTAAGATATTGTTACTAACACATAATATACTTTTTAATATATTTTTCTTCATAAAATATTAGTGTCTGTATAATTAAACGTGTTTTTGATTGTTGTAATATGTTAAATTACATCTTATCTCACGCTCGTTTGACATCTAGGTCACTGTACAATGCAGCTGAAATAACAGAAATAGTCGTTTTCCCCTTAATGTTTATAGTCTGCAAGATAAAGATAATAACTAGTTCAGGCGGAATGAGAAATTCCCACTTATAACTTAAAAATATATTGTTTATATGTGTCTATATTTTGTTAGACAAATTTATTTTGTGGCTTTGACGCATGTTGTATTTGTTACATTGTTAATGTTAGTGTTAATTTTGGGGTTATTGACTTAGTGTTTGATTCATTTCTTTCTTCTTTTTATTTTTCTTCTGTTTTTTTTTGTTTTGTTTTTTTGTTTTGTTTTTTTTTTCATTTTTGTTTCTGGAAATATTTCAATTCTGCATATAGTTTAACTTAACTCGACTTGTTCCATTTTTTTTTTTATTTGGTTCTACAACTTAAATATTTCATCGTTTAATTTAATTTTATTATAATATCTCATTATATTTCATTTTGCTTGCTTATACACTGGATATAATACCGGGTATTTATTATTTATTATAGTAAATATCTCCTCTACACAACCTTTATGTGTGCTTCTCATACGAATATTCCATGTAAAAGATTTTCGACTGAAAATATTGTCTGTTGGTCATGCTCACATTTAGCTCCTTTACTGGTTTGATTTGTTATTCACTTGCACCATCAGTTTGGGTCCAAATGGTTTATCGATATATTCAATAACCTTGAAACTACTGCTTCTGCCTCCTTAAGAACTCATATTCGTGGGTTTGTTTGCGCCTATCAGTGTGTTGCAGACCACAATTCACGTACACGCAATAGAAAGAACACCTTCAATAGAATTGGAATAATAACAGGTGTTACACCCGGATCCAAAGAAGAACCATTGTTTTAAGAATGAGGTTGTCAGTTCTGTCTTACTCCCAGAATGCAAGATCTGGAGAAAAAAAAACACAACCTTGGAGTATACTTTATGTTCAATATCGATCATCATGTTCTATGAAGATTTGATCGCCTTTGGTCTGGATTTTCCTCCAATGATAACCAATATTCCAGAATGCATTCTGCCGGTGATGTTGATAAGGTGATTTTCAAAGCAGCTGGTCACTTATAATTGAAGACACATACCTTTTTATCGTCTTGTGCTGCTATACTGCTATTAAATCAAGCAAACTATACTTTTAGACTAACACTATAAACCAAAGTGTGGGATATCTAGAAAATGAAGATGGTACTTGCGCAAAAACTGTTTTGCTTACTTCTTGTAATATCCTCATTTACAGTTTGTGATAAAACATCAAAACTAGTTTGTATTGAAAAGGGAGAAGTCCTCAAAAATAGTTTTGTCCACCAAAATTACAAGACTTTTGTTGCATACGTTCTGAAAAAAAAGAAGATTTTAGCGTAGATTATCATGTTACTGAGTTAGATCCACAGAAATGGAGAAACACACGGTATACACCAAAAACAACTTTGCCACCTAGCGCATGGAAAGCTGCTTGAGATAATTATTTGCTGTAGGTGTTATATGTTGACATGCTTTGTCCGTTGCGGAGATTGACGCTGTACGAGTTGTTCCAATTCTCCGATTTCATCAGATAGTGAATTCGACTACTGTGAATGGTACACGAAATAAAGTGACAATGACAAATAGACTGAAAGTAGTCAGAAATAGACCTATAAATACAATGACAGTGACGTATCAAATACAGTGGAAATAGTCATGAATACATTTTAAAAATACAGTGACTATCAAATACACTGAACGTAACTGTAAATAAACTCAAAAATACAGTGACGTATCAAATACACTGAAAGTAGCTGAAAATAAACTCATAAATACAGTGGCGTATCAAATAAACAGAAAATAATTGTGAATTTAACAAATACAAAAACAAATACAGTGACAGTGTCATATCAAATGTATTGAAAGTAGCCATGAATAAACAAAAACATACAGTCACAGTGAGCACTGACATACAAAATACACTGAAAGTGGCCGTTAATAAACCTAAACTGACGTATCAAATGCACGGAACATAGCCGTGAATAAACCTAAACAAAATACATTGACAGTGAAAGTAGCCGTGAATAAACTAAAAATACTGTTACGTATCAAATAAACGGAAAATAATGCTTGACATGGAAAATAATGTTTAAAATGTAAGCAATCACTTTTTTTTTTACATCAGTCTGTGTCATCAGAAGCATAACTTGTTTAGCTTCATTGCAGTATTTATACATTCATGTGCATATACATAGCTACAAAACTATGAACACACAAACAAATAAACATTGTAACGTGGATGTTTACACTAAATGATCAGTGTGAGTAATATGCGAGAGGTACACAACTAACTCTCGACAAAATCGAGGATTAAACAGATTAATGGAATGGTGTTCACTTTCAATTTTAGAGTATATATTTTCTTCTAAGAATGTTACATCTACAGTAGAGTGTGTTAGAGTCATTTGTGTTCCCATTGCTGTCCTCTGTGTCTGCATGTAGGAATTATTATTATTCTATTGTAATGTCCTGTTTTCTAATAGAAATGACACTGATTTAAATAAGAATCAATAATAAAACATCTCATTAATTTCTTTTTGATTTTCTCCAACTCGTGCTTAGTACCTTCTAAATCAGGATCGCGCGCGCGCGCGCGTGTGTGTGTGTGTGTGCGTGCTACCATGTGATACTGGTTGGCAACTGGATCAATAATCAAAACTTAATTAGTAGTAGTATTTTATAAATTGTACCAAATAAAAAAGAAGTTAATTGCATACAGTCACTACTAAGAACACTGAATACTTATAACTCAGAAAATAATGTTTTGTATTTTTGTTTTTCAATGTTTTATCACGTGACCAAATTACGTTAATTATTTGCCATATTATACAAATGTGTACATGACACACGTACAAAGTGTGTAAGATAATGTGTTGATGTGGACATATATATTAAATAAAGCGTTGATTTAAGGCAGCTAATCAGTGAAAGGGATATTTCAACATGGTCATGACGACTACCGCGTGCAATGTCGATAGGTGGACCACCACTCTCTAGGACAATAGATCCTTCCTGGTTTCCTTCTAGGTACTGTGGTTTGAACCCTCATAGACTCAAAACTATCAATTTCAATTATTCACAAAATAGTAAATGTTTGCTAGTGTTTCTTCTCTGGTCAGGTCATAGGGCTTTAGGTGCACATTCAGAGCAAGCTGTTGTAGTGCACGCCTGTCCTGGGCACAAAAGCCGGCCTCGATCAGCTCCTCCGTCCACAACAGGACAGATTCTTCTCTCACATTTTTGTCTTTATATAGTAGTTCTTCATTTATAGATTACTAGTGCGTTCATTATTGTATTCATTATTGAATTACTTAAATTCATGCCTGGACTTATGTAGCTGAAACCTGTAAAACACATTTAATTTGTAATTAACTTGTCACATAATATATTAATAAACTACAACGTTTCTTTTTATAATGAATAGGATACCAGAATTAATTGAACTCATCCAAATTTCATTTATTACAGCACTGGCACAAACTGCTTAAATAAAAGAAAATCCAGTACCAATTATCACTGGCGTTACTGGTGCTGTGGTGGTTGTCGTTGCCATGACGGTCATCATCGTTGTATGCTTTAGGTAAACGCTTTTCAGATATCATTTCAAAATGTTTCAGTCTACTGGTCTACACGGGTAAGTGCCTCGGGTATAACTTTCATAAACGTTAAGTGTGCAAGCATTGGGCAATGGGCGAATATAATGGGATTTGGAATGGATTTCGTGTCATTCTGACGTGTTTGTGTTAAACATATTTATATATAACAGGTCTCGAGTGATCAAATGTAAGTTGACTTTCATTTATGGTTGCAATGATATAACGTTATAACTTATTATATTTTTAGATCCTCCCTATCATAATATTGTGTATTTCACAACTTGCGGACATTTACTGTCATACATTGAGCTTTACCGGCAACGCTAATGCATTTTTAAAAAGTTGATGTCAAAGTATGCGTTTTTCAAAAAGCATGCTGGATGTAGCGTTAACAAGAGACAGATCACTGTTTTGGTGTTTAGATTACCTCCCTTATAAAAATAATAAGTCACAACCATATCAGTTTAAACTATTTTCATTTGTAATACGACTATTGCTCCTAATTTGTGTACGTTATTCTTATTCTTATTTGTTTCGTTTCTACAAACACTATTCTGCTACTTAGGAAAGGGAAAAGAGCAAAAGATGGAACGGAAGCTGGAGATATGATTCTTCGAGAAAATAAGCCAGCGACAAAAGGTATTCTTTCAACTAGTTTTGCTAAACTATTGCGCTTTTACTGATTTTGTTCTGTTTTCTTTGAAATGTAATCCAACGCAATATATTGCTAAATTTGTTAGAATTTTTTAGTCATGTAGTAATCTGTCATAACTATCTGTAGAGGATGGGGTAAATTACCCCACACACAATTCAAGTAAAGCAGTGTTTGTTTAGGGAGGAGTATGCCATTTAAAAAGGATACAAAAATATCCATAAAGAAACTAACAGCCCTCTAGCATGTAGTAGATGTCATGCGATGTCGACCAAGATACTGTATGTCCTAAATTCAGAAAAACATAAAATAAATAAATAATATGATAAAATGAAAAGAAAAGAAACTTCCACAAGATGTTTGGTAGGGTGAATATGAATGAATGGATGAATGAATGAATGAATGTTTAGTGGCACCCCAGCATGAAAAATACATCAGCTAATGGGTGTCAAACTATGGTAATGACTGGTGTGTGTGTGTGTGCATCCCAAACATGCTTCCTATGGATTTGTGTCTGAAAAGGTTGTCTTTTATCATCTTTATTGTCCAGTAGAGCAGCACTATAATAATGCATCTTGATTTGTTTTCACTGCCACCTTCCGCCCCTTAATTGTATTATGATAAATATAGGCCTAGTAATATATTAAAGCATTTACTAACGATTTACAGAAAGGAAACTCCACGTAGCTGACGGATCGGTCTATGTTAATGTAGGGTCAACCAAACAGTTTGAGATAAGCGCAACTGACTTTGCAACTGTCATAAACGCCGCTGATGTAGAAAGTGATACTGAAAACGTGGTACCAGTGATTGGTGATGGAGAGTCGGAAGACCAACAGGCAAATGAGGATGAGGATACTGATGTTGATGAAAGAGAAGCTGAAAAAGTGGATACCGACGACCAGGATAACGTCCAGGATCGTGATATATATTACAATGATTTTCAACCAGATATTTCATTCAATCTGTCAGAAGAAGGTTTTGACGTGGCAGAACTTGAAAGTATCATAGAAAGCATCAGGAGACAGCCTGGAAGATTTGAAGCAGAATTTATTGTAAGACATCTTCTTCGTTCCTGTGTGCTGGGGTGGGGGTCATTTATACAGAAAAGAAAGTGATCTGTTTTAAAGACATGTAGTGTATTTCAAAGCATCCTTTTAGTGTATAACATGGATCGTTTAACGAGAGAGAGAGAGAGAGAGAGAGAGAGAG
>JAECMU010182365.1:0-13407 GCA_016106625.1 Dracogyra subfuscus
GATAGATAGATAGATAGATAGATAGATAGATAGATAATATAGCACGTTTAGTTCACTAGAAAACACAAAACACAATACACTTTTAGAATTTACTTTAACACTACGCTGACAAATGTACTTCTCTCAGTAGTTAATTTAACAACAACAATGTAATAACAACCCAGACTAATCACTTATTTAGCTAATCACTAGGTATCTAGTTTACACAGTATTCTAATAACCTTGCCGAGATACAACGCACACACATGTGATAATTGAGAAACGAGTCCAGGGGAACTTGATTAATCAAGGAATTACAACTCTGTTCCTTACTGGTTAACCTTTAAATACTCATTAAGTAACCTTATAATACAGAATTAATACTGGTACATATCACAACAAAGAAAATAGCCCACAGTTTACCTAGGTCCTCTAGTACGACTGGCTAAGCTTACTATTTGTATAATACGGTATTAAAATATTTAAAGTCACATCAGTGACGTAAAGGTTATACAGCAGAGCAGAAATATATATTTACCAAGTCCGGTCGCTTTTTATTGAAAAATCCCAGACTAGACAAGAGACAGCGAATATCGCCTGGGGGCACAACGCGGTACCACACCTATCATATGATATTTCCACATCTCCCAGAGACGGCATATTATCTTAGATGGCCAGACAGAACGTCGCCAGTTCGCTAGAAAACCACGGTCGTAAAACAGACTCCCGGAGGTATTACTTAACTACTGTGCTCACCTGACCTAAGTGCATATTGGGACGCAGGGATACGATGGTCGCGCGGAGGTATTATGTAACCACTGTGCCTGACCCTCTAAAACAATTAAAATCACCACAGACGAAAAGATAAGTGCATGTTCCGTCACAGTAACGCATAGGCCACTGTTATGTAACATTCAATGCTTAATCTCTTGCTTTGTTTGGTAATAATACCACTGGATAGAAAATCATCAATTAAAAAACACAATGATTAGCTGCATTTTAATTTATAAATAAATATGATAGAATTATTTTTAAAACATGATATTAACTCTTGACAAACACCTCTTCCATTCCAATGTTTCGTAACACCCCCATGAAATCCCTTCCCCTCCCCACTAGAATGTTACATTGCCTAATTCATGAATGGATCCTTGTACGAGGGTCCACTTAATCTGAGAGATGAAACTACGGAATAATTAACAAGTTAGTACTTACCGGTAGGTATGACTGGGTGTTTGCCATATGCATACTTATCCACAAATAGGTTTAAGCACACACACACACACACACACACACACACACACACACACACACACACACACACATATAACAACTTACGGTATTCAAAAAAATATATATAATTAATATGTATAAATTTCGCGTCGTTCGCGACCAACCTTATGTCACGAAATTAATACGCACGCACTATTTTCCAGTTTCAAGTGTGCTTAAAGTTTTGTTTTGAAATATTTTATTGAGAATAAAATTCAAAAAAAAGATTCATTCAACAGGCAAAGCCTACACACAAGCCCTCCTTGATGGCGACTAATCGTTGTTTTATGTAGCTTCAATCGATGGCGACTAATCGTTTTTAAGACACTTTACATCCGTAAAAATAGGGATAAATATTTAGAAGATTGCATTGCCTCTGTACAATATATACCTTTAGACAACAATTACAAAGTTAAAGATAATTTTTCAAACAATGAACAAGTACTTAGGAATCTTTAAATTAATAAATCAATAATTAGGTAGCAGGAGCAGATAAAGGCGGCGATATTGCTATAATGAATACATTATATTATGAAACAAAGATACAAGAAGTGTTTGACGATAATAACTTTTACAAAGAAAGTGATATTAATGATAGGGATATCATGAAAAACACATTCAATGAAGGCTGCTACGGGGCATAGGTGCAGGTTCCTCGGCGTTGGTTAGATATACATGTAGATCTATAATCAAACATTAGATTAGATTAGATATTTAACGTCACCCCTGTACGCAAAATACATCGGCTATTGGGTGTCAAACTATTTTACATGCAAGCATGAAGTAATTAACCACATCAATATAAAAAATAAACAGTTAAATTGAAACACGATGTATAAAACTGTACAAGAATACAAATATAACAGATAGATCAAATTAAAATTTAGAAGGAAGGAAATGGGGGTTTTAACGAAGCATTCAACACATTTTATTTACGTTAAGGAGCACACAGCTATTGAGGGAGGAAACCCGCTGTCGCCACTTCATGGGCTACTCTTTTAAGATTAGCAGCCAAGGATCTTTTATATGCACCATCCCATAGACAGTATAGCACATACCATGGCCTTTGATATACCAGTCGTGGTGTACTGGCTGGAACGAGAAATAACCTAATGTGTTCACTGACGTGGATCAAGCGAACGCTTTACCACTGGGCTACGTCTCTCTCCCTAAAATTTAGAATAAATGTTGTGATATCTCGAAGAATTGCAATAAAAGTTCAGGATATCAAATATTGAAATGATTCCATCACATTTCTTCATCCAAATATATCTGTTCTAATTTCATTTAGATCAATGCTAACTTCTTTTTAAAACAAAATCATCTTTGCGACGTCCAAGAAACGTAAGCGCTCAACTAACAAGTGTCAAGCATGAGACAGAGTTGTTTCCCTTCCATGGTGATTTTTCATGTTTGTTATTGTTTGCAATCAGCCTGGTTCGATATTGATTGCCATATCCCTAAATTAATTCAAGATTAACCATGCATACATGTTATACATAGTCTGCAAAGACATAACTATTAAAGTGACACTCTGTAGTTTTTACACTCTATAATGAGGCGGATTTAAAAAAAACTTAAATTAGAATTTACTTACATTTTATACGACTGAAGTGGATCTGGTAATCCATGTTTTATAATAACGAAAATACATTTGTCATAATCCTAAAAGGCACGTACATGTACGTCTGAGAAGTAACGGTTAACGAACCAAGCTGTAGTTGCCCGTTTAAACATCACAGACTTTAGCTTCTCTCTGTTATAACCGTATCCAGATGTGTTACAAGTTTGTTGATTAACTAAATTTAGTGTGTATTTTCATGAGATGAAACTAGAGTTTGCGTCTTTAAGGAAAATATAAATATATTACTTATTTAAAAATTGTCAAAGAGAATGTTGCACACCTGTACCACTGTGAGGTTACAGTACGCGCAGGGGAATGCATCGGCATTAGGCGAATTAAACTTGTTTTAATAATTGGACACTATTTAAAAATAAGTACTCTAATCAAGGGAGAATCACAAAGACACGTTTGTTTTGTTTAGCAACGCAACTAGAACACATTAATTTATTACTGGCTATTGGGTGTTAAACATTTGGTTTTTGTGACATTTTAGAGAAAACCTGCTATAATGTTTCCCTTTGTAACAAGGGATCTTTTGTATGTAGTTTCCAACAGACAAGACAGCACATATACCAACCGTGAGACACTGGTTTGGGTCCGTCAAGCAGATTTAAATCTATAACCTGTTCTACTGAGCTATATCGCGGCCTTATCAATGATAGGGACACAGCCAGTAGTTTTTAGAATAATACAAAACGAAATACCACAGGTAATGGTATTAACGTTTCCAATAAAATTCCATATCTCACAGAAACTCATTCCAACACAAATGTTGCAAACTAAGTATGCCAGATATGTGAGTGAACACAACAAAAGATAAAAGTCACTTTTTCCAGGACCTCAACTTAAAAAAAAATAATATTTGTAATTAAAAACGTATTGTATTAATTAATACTGTACATTGTTGTGGAAAGAGGACTATCTGATTATTTTCTTTATGCCTTTTTTTTAAATTTAGTGGAATGGATGGATGAATCAATGAATCGATGTACGTATGTATGTTTAATGTCAACAAAATAAACATAAACAAGACACATCACTCAAATACTACTTAACAACTCGATGTTTTCCATATGTGTTATAACAGTGAATATATTTATGTTTTCCCACTGGGTTACATGAAAAGGTTTACAAACTTTTTTTGATTAACGGCACCGCAATAGAACATTGATTTATTAATTATTGACTATTGGATGTCAAACATGGTACTTTTGACCTGTAGACACAGAGAGGAAGCCCGCTACATTTTTTCATTAGTAGCAAGGGATGTTTTATGTACACCACACCACAGACAGGACAGCACAATACCACAGCGGACTGGTTGGAACGAGCCCATTGGACCGAGAGAGCGCTTTACCACTGGGCAGCAGTCTCGCGCTACCCCCATCACCCAAAGCATTAGGTTTGTGTTCATGTTTCCAACATACTGTAAATTATTAACTTTATTTTTGTCCAGACGTGACTGGGCAACAGGCCCGCGCCACCCTCATCACCCAAAGCAAGCCCGTGTTTGACGAGAATAGCAAAGATGCAGTAGGTTTGTTTTCATGTTTCCAACATACTGTAAATTATTAACTTTATTTTTGTCCAGGCGTGACCAGTTTTCGATCGAATCAATCCTCATAAACAAAACAAAACAAAAGAAGAAAACACAACATATATACCGGACAATGTATTCCATTAACCTAGTATCAGACTGTCAACTGTCACGACAAAGTTATCCAACTCGACAGCTACATTGTAATTAGTCAGCAGCTCTCGAGTTACGACGGGTGCCCTCAGATTAACAGCTAATGGGTTGTTGTACGATGAAAATCGAGCTCACACAAACAACTGGACAGTCGTAGAAGTCAAAAGGTGGCCAACTTTGTGCTGGCAGTTGGTAGACTGATACTAACATTACATGTTCGCAGCAAGTTAGTTCATCCAGCGACGTTTCGCTCCAAGATGATTCGCCCCAAACTTAAATGTATGTTTACCTCTACCAATACCAGGGCAAGAAAAAGAAAAAAATTGACACAAATGGGGATCATAAAGCAATGTTGATATAGTCTGGTTGCCAAATGGCAATTTTAGAAGATACCCCAAAGTAGGGTCCACCCAATGTTTTTTAATGGTTTTTGCATCTCCAAGGCATCCAGAATCAGGGTTTGATGGGTGCACACGCGGCACCCTTGGGGATATTGATATATCCAAGATGGCGGCCAAGATGGCCACCACATTTATAAACGATCATATCTCTGTTACTATGCCACCTAGAACAATGATCTTTGTGGCTAGACATAGGTTTGTTGGGTCCATGAATCCAATTCTTTAATCATCTTACGTGCCACCATTTTGAAATATCCAAGATGGCCGCCAAATTTATAAATGATCATATCTCTGTTACTGTACCAATTAGAAAGATGATCATGGTGGCTAGACATAGGTTTTTTGGGTCCACAAATCCTTAATTTATAACTCAGAGACTTCATCAAATTCCATGTTATTATTAACATGATGAGTCCACTTATTACTACACTTTTACTCAGAATGGCAGTTACAAAATTGTGCATGGTAACTGAGCTGTTACACATCCACACTTAGCAGTGGAGCAAGGAAGGTATGTGAAACAACCACAACGAATCATTTGAAGCACCTCTGTAGGAGCAGCTGATGTGTTCTTTGGCGTAGTGACAGGTGAGAGTGACTTCGTTACTTCATCCTTATGCCAACCAAAGTCAGTGGGATCTAGACGTGGAGGATCCTGTTATTGCTTCTTTCCAAATAGAAGTTTGAATATGTGCACGTTTAATATTTTCAACCAATGATTCTGATGTAGGAGGCGGTGACTTAAGCCTGGGTGTTTTTGTTATTTTCTTACTGGATGTCCTTTTTGCCCATATATGATACCGAAGCTTTGAGATGGACTCCTGAGTTTTACTTCCATAACAAGCACCAACAAATGTAGTTGCCTCTTCAATCACCTCCTCGACTGTAGCAACTGGATCTCCAAGAACCTTCAGTACAGTTGCTTTCCCAACACCAAACATGTAGGCTACCGTGTCACAACCGGTGAGAGCATGGGCGGCCAAGAGTTGGGGAACAATTATTGCATGCTTCTTGGCTGATGCACCAATGTCGAACACATTTCGTTTTGAACTGGTGCCTTCCATTAATACCATGCATGTCAGTTTGCAGTAGAGGTAGTAGTGGAGAAGCATAAGAAACACATCTGTGTCATCACACACAACTTTTATGCACGTATATCCATTCCTAGCAGCAGCAACCACTTGTTGAGCAATGATGACATCTGCTTCCTCATGACTTGTGTTGAGGTCTTCCCGATCTACCAAGAAACCCTTAAAGCTTTCCTGGGGAACAAGACCTGATCTAGTTACGATTAGCGTGTGCGCACCAGTGGTTGGTTTCCTTTCTAGTAGCTGATGACAAATCATATCAATCAGCTGCTTTTTGTTTTCAGTCACAGTCAGTACGACCATCTGCGGGGGCAACGGGGTAGACAGGTTTAATGTGTGCTGTCTGCTGGCTTGCTTGCCAGCTCGGGAATATCTTGTACCACTTTTGATGCTGTAGTCGTAATAGCGATCAAAGACACAGTATACATCACTTTCACAGAGCTTTCTGAACACATAACCTATAAAGCCATTTACAAAATCATGAACAGTTCCATTTGTTGGCCAGTGTATAATCCAGAGGACAGCACAACCATCGATGATGATAGTAGTCGGGGGTAGAAGGGCTCTTGCTGGTTGTTCTACTTGGAGCTTTGCTTTGAGTACAGACTTTGCTCCTGATAGTCTCATATCTCCGTTGTCATCGAACATAGATGGTGGAACTGGTGCAAATTCATACTGAAAGACTTCTTCCATATTGATTTCTCGTGCATTGACAAGTCCCATGACTCTTGAATATATCAAGTTTGTATCGAATGTACTAGACGATCCAATCTTGATCTCTTTCTTTGATCATTTATAAATTTGGCGGCCATCTTGGTCGCCATGTTGGATATTTCAATTTCTCCAAGGGTGGCACTTAAGATGATTAAAGAATTGGATTCATGGACCCAACAAACCTATGTCTAGCCACAAAGATCAGTGTTCTAGGTGGTATAGTAACAGAGATATGATCGTTTATAAATGTGGCGGCCATCCTGGCCGCCATCTTGAATATATAAATTTCCCCAAGGGTGCTGCGTGTGCACCCATCAAATCCTGATTCTGGATGCCATGGAAATGCAAAAACCATTAAAAAAAAACATTGGGTGGACCCTACTTTGGGGTTAGCGTCTGCAGAGTATACACACATCATGTATGAAAAACTAAAAACGTCCATCCCATTCTTCTCACATTTGCAAATGTACATTGTCTAATATTCCGTATGAACTAGCAGACGTGTACATATCACACAAATAAATACTCCGTTGACAAAACACCTTGGTAATCAACTCAAAATTGATCGTGATATGCGGACAGCATAGCCCAGTGGTACAGTGCCCGCCTGATGCGCGATCGGTCTAGGATCGATCCCCGTCAGCTAACCACTGGGGTATTTTCTCGACATAACCATATGTCCGACGCCGATATAACCGTATTTAGCGGGCAGCATGGCCCAGTGGTAGAGTGCCCGCCTGATGCGCGGTCGGTCTAGGATCGATCCCCGTCAGCTGACCACTGGGTTTTTTTCTCGACATAACCATATGTCCGACGCCGATATAACCGTAATTATAATGTGTTGAGTGCGTCGTTAAACAAACCAAAAAAATAAAAATAAAAAATATAACCGTATTTATAATGTGTTGAGTGCGTCGTTAAACAATTTTTTTTTCTTTTTAAATATTGATCGTGGTATTGTCCAACTGTATTCGATTTTGTTTCTTCAAAATTTTTTTAAATTTTTGCCATTAATATTTTCTTAATTTCAGGGGTTGTGATCATCAAATATCGGAAATCAATGTAATCAAATTAATTACACAGGTCCTTAGCCCGAGTACCCTACTGTTCGAGGGCTAGACGGGCATGATCGATATCTCAGCGAGAGATAAACTCTATATAGCGAAAACACGGAACTGCTATCTATCATCATGTAGGCAAAGATTATTGCCCTAATACAACAATATGTTTGACGCTAAATACATTTACCTTGATAATTTTCGGGTTCGCCGATAACAACTATTTCACATATTAACCACTAATACACACACCACAGGAAGAAACCCGACAGCACCTCTTTCAATAATGTTCCGTTTAAATACGTGGTGCTGACGGATTTCTTCCTGTTCTATGCTTGTTAGTGATTAAAATGTCAACTATTTTGTTATCAGGAAACTCGAAAACGACCAAGGAAATGGTATTTAACGTCAAACTAGGGTAGTATTGTATTCGAGCGGGAATCTTTGCCAATCCGGTGGTAGGTAACAATTTCGGTAGTTTCGCTATAGTTATCTCTTGCTGTGAGAGCGATCATAACAGACCAGCTGACAATCTAGCTCTCGAATGGCAGAGTACTCGGGCTAAGATGCCCTATACAAATTGCGTCACTGGATTGTGTTGTCTATAGATAGAAAGTGTGTCGACATTCTTAAAAACTATTTTCTTCTTCTTTTTGTTTATTATTTGATTTTGTGTTATATAATGAATGAATGAATGAATGAATGTTTAACGACACCCCAGCACGAAAAATACATCGGCTATTGGGTGTCAAACTATGGTAAATGCAACAACCAAAAATCAAGATTGATACAAAACACAGTGTAAAGGACTGTGCAATAAATACAAATACAAATATCACAGCATTTTACGGACACCGAATGTTATTAAAAATTTCAATTTGTGCTGTATTGGCCATTCTCAAAGAGAATGTTACACCCCTGCACCACGGTGAGGTTACAGCACGCGCAGGGGTGTGTTGTATACCGTAAGGTCATTAAGGTTTCAAGTGAGAAATTGGTATAGATAATCGGATGAACAAAAAATGATTGTGATGTTATATTTTATTTCGTTTTATTTACATTTTATTCGATAAAGTTGTGCTGTGTTGTATAGGTTATACTTTGCAGGACATTCATCTTTTATTCATTAAATGCATACTGCTATCTAGCACCTCTTGTATTTTATATTATTTTCTAATCTTTTATTTATTTACATTGTACTAACATATTGATTTTTTAATACATGTAAACTATGTGATTGTGTTTTTCTACGATAGCTAAGTTGCTTCTTCCTGGGGATTTGCATTCTTAAATAGCAATAGGAGAATAAAAGAATTCCAATAGCATGCAAGACATAATATAATGGACAGAATGGTAGTATCGAAGGTCATGGTTTAAAATAAAATTGCAGGTAGTGGACTTCAGGTGCATTGATACCTTGCTATCTAACGATGTGGATTTGATGCACTAACTTATCTTTTATCTAGAAAGGTGAATGGAATAGAATACAATACATGTTTAACGACACCCCAGCACCAAAAATACACCGGCTATTTGGTATCAAACTTTGTTAAATGCAAAACGTAAGTGATGAGCAACACCAATGTAAAACTTCAAGAGTTAAATAAAAGCACAGTGTAAAGAAAATATAAATATCACAGATATATACAATTAAAATGTAGGATAGATTTTTTGTGTTTTGTGTTTTGTTTAACGACTCACTCAACACATTAGGATACGGTTATATCGGCGTCGGACATATGGTTATGTCGAGAAAAAAACCCTGTGGTTAGCTGACGGGGATCGATCCTAGGCCGACCGCGCATCAGGCGGGCACTGTACCACTGGGCTATGCTGCCCGCTCCGCATTTGTTTCTGCGGACGCCCATGGTGGGTGGGGTTTTGTTTAATCCCTACCACACTTGGTCAAATGTTCTCCCAGTTTCTGTTAACCTATGACCATGATTTGTCCAACAAATTATGCATCATGGTTTAAACGCATATATAACTATTATTCCCGCGGTCTGTTTTCATCAAGTTATTTTCCGAATAGCAGCAAGGGATCTTTTATTTGCGCATCCCACAGGCAGGATAGCACAAACCATGGCCTCACTGATGTACAAGGTGGTGTTTACTCTTGAAATTAAAAGAAACGTTTCAGTAAACAGGCGATTTGTGCACTTTATTGGAACGGACTATTATTATTATTTACAGACCTGTATTAAGGTGTTATCTCAAAGTTGCATAATGACAGCTATTGCAAATATTTGTTTTTATTAACTTTTGCTTTAACATTTAAAAAAATACACCTTTAAATATATACCCATAAGTGACTACAGGTCATAATTTTATCTACTAGTACAAAAAAAACACACATTTTCACTGGAGAATCTTTATCACACAAAGGCGCTCACATATAACACTAGGCCCTAATATAGCACCTTTAAGTGGATACAAGATTGTGTATATTTATATTCACTAAATATGCTTGTCATAATTAATAATTAATGCTGTAATTCAAAATAATCAGTTAACTTGCAGTTATAAATAAACTTTTGTTTACGGGTAAATGAAATTGAAACATATCGATCAAAATGTGTTATCGTCTGTTCCAATCAAGGTCACACATCACCTGTTTACTGATATCTCTATTTTAATTTCAAGAGTAAACATCACCCTGTACACCAATGAGAACCTTAATATGTAAATGCTAAATTAAGTAGTTTATCATTAAATAAATTTTTACAAAATATTTACTTGTTAAGTTTTATATGAAAGAAATAATCGACGGAAATATTTTTTATTCTATTTCCGACAGTACATTTTTTTTGTCTTGTCTCTTCTTATCTATTTTTAATAAATCACTTTCAACATTTTCTTCCCACGAAGTCATACTTTTATTTCTGAATAAAATAAAATGGCGCAAAGGGTTTTATTTTTATACATACAATATGTTTCAACATTAGATTATTTTAGTTTTTTGACGCCCGAGGTCTTATTTTTATACAAAAAGTATTTTAAAAAGATATACGCAACACACACACACATACACGTATACATGAACAAGTGCTTTTCTCACAACTTATAAATATATAAACACGTTTGTGCCTGTGAGATAGAGGATACTTTTGGGTAATGGTCACGAGGGAACAATTCAGCGTATTAAAGCAATGACGTATGGACGGTACTTAAAAAAGATCTCTGTTTATACCATGTTGTTTTCAATTACCAATGTGTCTCGGTGGCTGCGCAAAACATTTGAGTACATGTCATTGTATAGATATATTTATTAAAAAAAGAAACTATTACTTGTATTATTTCACAGAAAATTGCTCGCCATTATCTCGCCTGTTGGTCAATAAATAGTTTAAGTTAGTTCCATTAAAATTTGATTTTAATAAACATATCTGTGTTGGCCATTTTATTTATCATCCATTAAAGGCGTATGTAGGAGACATCGCTGGCACTATAATTGGCGATATATCCTGGGGATGGCGGTGTGTCGCGTACTATTATTACTAGGTCACAGGTACCTACTTTTCAAGATATATTGTACATAGTAAATCCTTGCATACAGATGTGCGTAAACCTCAGTAATGTGGTTTGAACGTCACTATATTTGGTAGCGGTAGACTCGCTATCTAGCAGAATGAGACTGACGTGATGTTACTAATGATAGGTTTAGCGCTGACACATAAACAGTGACGTAACAAAAGAATGTCCTGTGATTAAAATTTCAGCAATCAGGATTATATTACAAATTATAGTGCCAGCGATATCTCCTACAAATGTCGTCAATGGATGATAAAGTGACATTCAACCCACATTACTGACATTAGTTAAAATTGTCGCAAACAAAAAGATTGATAATGGATGATAAAAAGAATACACCCCTCGTGTCATGATATCATAATTTATCTCAACACTCTTTGATAAATGTATAAAAATACTCGGCATGCCGCGGATTTCATACTTTTATCAACTCGTGCCGATAAATTATGATATCACAAGACACTCGAGGAGTATTCACTGTATATCGCCTGATGCTGGACAAAAAAGTCCATCCATGAGTGATACAATTGAGCATCAAAAATATGATCGCAGATTATGACTTTGCGCGTGTCTGGGTTCTGCTTTGTTGTTGTGCCTTTAATGACATCTGCTGACCCATTCACACCTTTCGAAGATGATGTCCACAGGAATATGATGCAGCACATCATCATACATGCAATAACCATGGTGGTCGCTTTCACTCCCTCTCTGGTAGAATGATGTACCAATTGAAATCAGTTTTTTGAAATCGGTGGAACTGAGAAAAGTGACGTTAAAAGGTGAATAGTTTGGCTAATTCGATGGGTTCTTCGTGTTTAAAAATAATCCTACATAAAAGGTACGACTATGATGATACTATTTATGAACAAAGTAAAAATTTACCTTTTATATGCCCGTCTATGACGTTCCGTATTATGGTATTGCTTTGTTAACACATCAATGCGCTCTAGTGGTGTCATTAAACTAAACAAACTAATTGACCGTCCGTCCGTCTGTTAATTTGTTCTTGTCCGGACCATATCTTGCATACAGGATCATCAAATCTCATATCTGGGACAACTTTTGGATGACGGTGTGTCGCGTACTATACCTGGAGTCACAGTGGCCTACTTTCCACGGTCTACTGCATATAGTATGTCCTTGTTTGGGCCATATCTTGCATAAAGATGCATACATGACCGTCAAACCTCACATGTAGGAACAATTTGGGATGGCGGTGTGTCGCGTACTATTACTAGGTCACTGTGATCTACTTTGCACCGTTTATTCTACATAGTAATCCGGGCCATATCTTGCATAGAGATGCATACATGACCGTCAAACAAAACATGCAGGAACCACTTGGGATTACGGTGTTTGGCGTACTATTACTAGGTCACTGTGACCTACTTTTCACGGTCTACTGAACATGGTAAATCCTTATCCGAACCATATCTTGCATACAGATGCAAATATGACCGTCAAACCTCACACGTCGTTTGGTGTTGTGTCAAAAACAATTACTAGGTTACAGTGATAATAAATTCAATTATTTGTCTATAATGTAAACATCATAGCTAAACCTTTGAAGAAGTCAGGATCGTTTACGACCGATACTCACTTGTACTGTCCGTAAAATATAATTACTGTTCCTGTATGCAATTCAGCACCGAAAACAAAATATCTTGCTGATTTCTTTGCGATTTTGTATTGTTAAACTGTTTCTCTACCAATATAAACCCAGAGTACCCATGGTAAAACAAACTTGCCCTATCTAATAAAGAACATTAAATTTATTAATCAGACATAACCTTCTCCAATGGAAAGAAAGAAAGAAATGTGTTATTTAACGACGCACTCACTACATTTTATTTACGGTTATTTGGCGTCAGACATAATATGGTTAAGTACCACACAGATTTTGAGAGAAAACCCGCTGTCGCCACTTCATGGGCTACTCTTATGTCAATTAGTTGCGCTTCCCACAGGCAGGATAGGACAAACCATGGCCTTTGTTGAACCAGTTATGGATCACTGGTCGGTGCAAGTGGTTCACACCTACCCAATGAGC
>JAECMU010182378.1:0-15073 GCA_016106625.1 Dracogyra subfuscus
TACATGCATGATTATTATAATTTGCATTGTTTGATCCAGGATATGTAACTTATAAAATATTTGTTACAGTTAATCTAGTTTTTTTCCTCTTTGCAAGGTTATGGCAGTGAGTAAGCATAGCCATATCTGATTCACTTGCAACTGCCTACTTGAAACTTTTTTCCGATACCGGAGTGGCAGAGGATGGAATCACTCCACTGGATTTGTGTTTTTCAGCAGTTTCCAGTTGCCTTTCTACTTTTGCTTCCAGACTTCGTTTATATGCTTGCCTCAGATTTGTGCATAGAAGAGGGTTCACTCTGGCATGTTTTGCATCTTTGTTAAAAAACATCTCCACAGACGTCTGGGATCTTGCCATCAACTCGTGTTTCACCGTCTGAATGGCACTGTAAGTTTCTATCCTCATATTTGTAGAGGAATCATCAAGTATGTCCCCCATAATAATAAAGTTACTCTCTACAATGGACCCATGAAAGCAGGAAATGACACCCTTAACAACTGATGTAAGAAGTGGATATCTGCCTGTTTTCCCAACCTTTGCCCACCACAGATCAAGCTTCTCATCATGACAAGCAAGTGGTCCAGATAAGTGGTCATCCACTGTGTAGGCCCGGACTTCCCTGTCAAAGTCATCCACTGTGTAGGCCCGGACTTCCCTGTCAAAGTCATCCAGATCTTCTGTTTCAATGATGTTGGTAGCCAGAAAAGGAAGCTGGTTTAAACAATGTTGCGTAATGGCATGTTGTCGTACCACAGGGTCAAGAGCCGACATGGCTTTCAGCAATGGATTGTTAATAGGCATCTTGGACAAGATGGAGACACTGCACTTAACATAGGCTTCTTTTGCGTTCTGCAGAAACTGTGACACTGAGGTGCCCTTGTTTTTCTCGGCTAATGGAAATATTTGTTTCGGAATGTTTTGGTATTTTAATTTTTAAGTGTGCAAACGAACGCCCCTTTAAAAACTCCATTTAAAAAAATAAATATATAAAACATAATTTAAACAGTGCCATATTTGACATATTAAAACATTAACAACAACAACAAGAGATACATAACAATAAAACAAATTGTATTATTTAGTGGAATGTTATGTATTCAATAATAAACGTATAAATCAATCCACATCTAGCGGGCAGCATGGCCCAGTGGTACAGTGCCCGCCTGATGCGCGGTCGGTCTAGGATCGATCCCCGTCAGCTGAACACTGGGGTTTTTTCTCGACATAACCATATGTCCGACGCCGATATAACCGTAATTAAAATGTGTTGAGTGCGTCGTTAAACAACCCAACAAAGACAATCCACATCTAATTAATAAATGTGTCAGAGATTACTGGTAGCCAAATAGTGTTTAGTGAAATGTTACATGTGAAAGCACACGAAAGGAATTTAAGAACAAAATTGTGGATCAGTTGCTTTTGTTTTCGTACGATTGGAAGTGTTCGTTGTTATGTTTTTACACACCGTAATTACTATATGATATTTGAAACATTGTTCCCCTGCGCGTGCTGTAACATTCTCTTTGAGAATGGCCAATACAGCACAACTTGAAATTTTTAGTAAAACTCGGTGTCCGTAAAATTTTGTGATATTTGTATTTTTTGCACGGTCCTTTACACTGTGTTTTGTCTTAATCTTGAATTTTTATATTTGTTGCCATAGTTTGACACCCAATGGCCGATGTGTTTTTCGTGCTGGGGTGTCGTTAAACATTCATTCATTGTATTTTTATATTGATGTTGATCATCGCTTTGTTTGTTTGCATTTACCATAGTGTGACACCCAATAGCCGATGTGTTTTTCGTTCTGGGGTGTCGTTAAACATTCATTCAATGAAACATTGTTAAAATGAATACATAAACTACACAGCAAATAAAACAAATATATACATATTCTCCCAGACGAACATCGGCTAGGATGCGCGCGCATCTCCTTAGCAACGAGGCGTGAAGGTGCAAACAAGCTCTTTCCTAGCGTGCGTTTGATAGAGGAAGGTTGTATATTTTGAAGTGTTTCGTATTATAGTTGTATTATTTTCATTGACATGGCATACAGATATATGGATGCGTTGCCAGTGGAAGCTTTAGTTCGTTATAAGGCCAGACTAGATATTGTTGGACTTCACCAGTGCCCGTACAAAATAAAAGCCGACGAGTGGACCAATAACCCGAAGCAGTGGTCCAAGATTGAATATCCCGATGTTTACCACTATCTCTTTAATACTCCAGGTGAGGATTATATTTTTAACAACTGTTTTATTATTTGCATTTGTGGTTAATTATATACAGAGAGATTCCAGCCCAAATATTGGGTCAATAATAATATCAAAAAGTACGGAAGTAGTCCGACTCTGTGGCAAAGTATGTATGACATGTACGTACAGCTTACATAGCCTAATGGGCTACATGTATGTACCTACATATAAATTAACACATTTCAGTGCTCGATTTAATGTAACAAACACAAAAATTAATTAAAACAGCAATGTCATTAATACATTAATAAAACTACTGCAGTCTTACAAACCTGTATATTTAATATTTTTCTTTGTATAATTTGTCATTGTAAATTAACTGGTCTAGTTTAAAAAATCATATTCAGGCTATGAATTTAGCATGGGAACCTCTCTCCAATGAAGAGTAGGCTTGAGGCAGTGTGGCGAGGTGGCATACTCCCGGAACTATTATCCAGAAAAATGGAATTGCTTAATAATAAGAAAGAAAACAGTGATAACAATATCAAGACAACATACTGCATTTGCAAAACAGAAACAGTCTGAAGACATGGTAGCATGTGACCAATGGTTTCACATTAGCTGCATTGGACTAAAACGTGTTCCCCGCACAGCCACATGGTTCTGCAAAGACTGTAGAAAATTACGAAAATCCACACAGTAACATTATTAACTTGTGTAGTATTGGGGAAGTATTGGGTAAATCGTCGCACCGATATATACTCCACTTTTGATAGGGACATTTTGAAAAACATGTCAAGTAAAATCAAATGTATTTGTGTTCTATGTCTGGTGACCGTATCTAGTTATTTATTTAGTTACAACACTACATGTCTACATGTTATGTAGGAAAAAATAACAAAATGCATGGATCTTTAAAAATTCTAATATTTATTGCATAATAATCTCTTAAACTAGTTCATGAATTAACAAGTGTTAATACTTTAACAGGGATGGGATTATGATACATATTTTAAAATAAAATCTTTTAAACAGCTGAGGAAAAAACCTATACTATACTCGAATAAAGTTCAGCCTTCATTATTTCAGATCAAACCCATTTTGTGAAAATTATTTTATGCAAATAAATAAGCAGAAATTAGATGATAAGCTGACAAATCATATCCATGTGTATATCAACCAAGAAAATGTATAAGGAATCGGGAGTCGAAGCAGTATCGTTTTATAAATTTATATTTGGGTACCATTATGTTTACTCAGTAATTTTATTCCTATAGCTGCATTGTCTGCACTTATATGTATTATTATTCATGGAATACAATACTTGGACCAAGATTGTTTAATGCAGCACACACGCCAACAATAATATCACAGCTTGCTTTTGTGAAAGCCGGCATTATGAGCTCAGCAGAACATTGTGTAGCAAAATCTTCAGTTAAAGTGAAGCCACGATCTGCTAGAATTTGGTCTCCTGGTAAAAGATATTTTAAACATATGAAACCAGATTCTCTAACAATTTGGACATCTGATACTCTGCCACCCCACACTGGTGACAAAAAGTTTACGTGCCCATGTGGGCTACATGAAACAAACACTTTAATAGTACAGTGTTTTTTTATAATTGTTCCAACATTTTGCTCTAGCTTGCAAGTTTCTAGGAGTCTCAATGAATATTTCAAAACAATCTATGATCGAAGTAAGCTTTGGAAATTTGGACTGAAATACAGGTGGGATTGTTTGAAAAATTCTTTCTCTATCCTGCCATTTCACCATGAAACCTATTTTTGCATGGAGCAAATTTAACCACTTCCAAAAATAATCAATAGCTGTACTTTTGGGGATACCTTTTAACTGAGCTAAAAATTCAAATGTTGGGTTATGTCTCAATTTTACAAAAGTCATAAATAATTGTTATCTGAATGGTAGACTTGTTTCTTTTAGACCCTGTCGACTAACATAGGTACTTAACATAAGAAACAACAGTTGAAAAATAGTCCACCTAATACCAGTCATCATTTGACATTTAACATTATTTCCTTCAACTGAAATAGCAGACATGTTACATGCACTGAGACATTTGTTCAGTCTTTCAACCTCGTTCAAAGCTCCATCTCTTTCCTTTCGGACATTGTCTAGCTCCTCATGCATTATTTCTCTTTCTGATGATTGCAGTGGGGTTTGAAGTGGTCTTTTGTTTTCACTGTTCAAGATCAACTGGCTTTCTGCATCTATAAAACAAAAGCTAAACATTAAAAACCTGATTGACAATTTCTTTTTTTTTCACCATATACAGGGAAAATATATACTGGTATATAAAATCATAAGCATGTTAACAAACTTAAAATTGATTATTACTGGCTTCGAAAGATTAAAAAAATAAATATGCTAATGACATGTTAATCCCATCTTGTGTACACAATAGTTAAAAGTCATTAGTAAATTATAAATGTACTCCAGGATTGATGCTTACAGCACTCAGTTAAAACTTCCTGTGAAGATAGGATTAACGCTGGATTAGCTGCTAGAAAAACAACACTTAAATGAAACAGACTCCGCTGTCAATTTGAGAATGGTACACAATGCCTTTTAAGAACATCATTAGTTACTCGCATAGATGATTACTGAAAGGAGTGACACTTCCTGTGGTAAATAGGATTAACAAGTGCTGTAGATTAACTTTCCATGTTTCATAAAAACAAATAAGATGCAATAATGAACAAATAAAAAGAGTGCATGAATTTTAAACAATTTCTTACCTTGGAGAACACAACTTGTGGATAAAGGGCTGTCAGGAATGGATTCCACAGCAGAATCATTTTCTCTTGAACTTGTGAGTTTAAGCCGTTTTCGAGCTGGAGGTTTGGATCCTCTTTCTTGGGACTCTTGTCCGCTTAACCTGTCTAGATGCACATCTATGAAACCTGTCAACATTGTTGCTGGCAGGAGTCTTTGGTTCTTTTTAGATGGAAACAGGCTTGGAACAAACTCTGGATGTGACTGATTGTTAGCTTTAGAACCTTGAAAAAAGAAAAAGAAGAGGAAAATCTTAACGTACTGACAAAAAATTTATTCTGTTTATGCATACTAATTAATTTGTTTTAACCACTTGTAATATATTTGTATGAACATCTGAGAAATATATATTTAATATTAATAAAATTGGATATGTATTTGAAAATGTTTTTATAAAAATGTTTTCTTTATAGCCTTCTTTTCAAGTTTGTAAATATGATAAATGTGTATTTAATTAAACACACTGCATTGGTTAAATTTTTTAACAAAATGTTGATCGTTTCTACTTTTGACTGGACTGATGAGTTGGGATATTTTGGAGGAAATTAAGAAATATATCGTTCAAATGGAATAACTGTTGACAGTTCAAGAAAATATATTTTATATACAAATGTTAAAAGTATTACCAGAAATAAAATGAGCAGAGCACACGTAGGTGTAGTCACTTCTTGGTTCCCACATTTTCACATGGTTCCATCGTCGTTGATGTGTGCTCTACCTATAGCCTGGATCCACCGTTTTCTGCGTTCGGGCTCGGTGACTTCGTTTGGTATCATGTAAAAGGACAGTTTGTCCTGTCGTGCTTTATTATTGGAACAATTAAAAACACAACAGTGCTTCACCATGTTCACGGCACAGTCCGGACTGAATCGTAAAACTTAAGTCAAAGAGGCTTAAATAGTGTTGAAATGCACGCACTTCCATCTTTTCGTATGCTGACATGTGGTTTGTTTGCACCTTTACAAAATGGCGGCCGGTCGTTGCTATGCCGAATACGGCGGAAGCTACGTCACGCCGTCTGGGAGAATACGGCTTCAGTTTACTCGATTGTCAAAAACATTTTCATTGGTCGGCTGTTAACAAATACACCCAACACACAAACGTTTTAGTAACAACACGAAGCAGTCGATAATACCAAGTTCAGGCCTCCAAATTCGTGCATGGCAGTGTCTTCGGTTCAAACTGGTACGGAAGAATTGCATGGTCCTCATGTCTGTCGTCGTCTTTGTCGTTGTCGTTGTCGGAAAAACTACTTAGTAGGCTACCATTGAAAATATCCGATTCATTGCTGCTTTCCGAAATCCTTTGAACATAATTTTTACGTGACACTGAGTTTTATTCCAATTTTAATTTGATATATCTGTGATATCTGTATTTTTACGCTGAAACCAAATTTCTTTGTGCATCTGCTCTCTTCTTTCTCTGTCCTCCCTTTGTTTAGTTTCCTGATTTTCCATACACATCTTTAACACGCCATCACATTCGATCTTTTCTGGTGTTTGTCTGAAAGTGAAACATCAATATCATCATCATCACAATCAATTTGTCTCTTCTAATTTTGACTACTGCTGAGTACTTTCACAGGTGTTAAAATTGAATCCCCATGAAAATACTTGTCAAGCTGTGTTTCAAACTCACATGATTTGTTGCTTGCTCCTGACTTGCTTTTAGCCCTCTATTTACCAAAACCAAAATGAGTTAAAATTAATTTCACTTGTATGGTTTGCCTCCCAGGAAGATATAAACAATATCCATTGTAATTTTGTTCATTGGACCAACTTGACCTGCTTTTTCAAAATGTTGCTCCAGTGCAACATTGGTATGTACTGTAAAAAAGCGAAAACTGCAACTCAAATATTATTACAAGTAAATGACATAACTGAACTTGCCCAATGATTTCAAAAGAGGCACAGTCACATGTTACTATGTTTTTCATGGTATGAAACAAGGCACAGTCACGTGTTACCATTTTTTTCATGGTATGAAACAAGGCACAGTCACGTGTTACCATTTTTTTCATGGTATGAAACAAAGCAGTTTCGTTAGGGAACCAGACACAAATAAGCCAGGCATTTGGAACACCTCCAGCTTGTATAGCCTTTGGTACAGAGTCTACATCTATTCCGCTTTTCTTGATGCAAGGGAAATTTATCGTAGCGGACGTCATTGACTGGTCCAGGCATCACTCGTTGCTTCTTTGCCGGCGGTGATGTTAAGCCAGTAGAACCAGAAGGTCGACCACGTACTTGCTCATCACATAATTGTTGCGTTTACCATAGTTTGACACCCAATAGCCGATGTATTTTTCGTGCTGGGGTGTCGTTAAACATTCACTCATTCATTCATTCATGTACAACCTTGTCTTTCTTCACTAATGCAGCAGCGACCATGCCCTGAACTTGTTTCAGTGGCATTGTCTTTGCAGTAGCCAAATATTTGCAATCACGGCGGTAGAGGAACCACGCATTTACCACTGCAATGGTTAGGGTATGGTAAAACAATTTATAAATACAATTTTTTACTCTTTAGTTGTCGCTTGAACAATGTGCACATCATGTCGAGCAGATCAACTTTACCCATTTTGGAGTCATAGACATTTAAACATTCATTCATTCATTCATCACATCTGCTTCTTAGTCATTAATCCTTTCTCCGCCAAATCTTTGTTTTCTTCACACAAATCTATCAACATCAATGTCGCATTTTTTGACCAGGTAACTGATTTCCCTGCAGCATCGCTTGTGGGCATTGTCTCACAATCTCCTACATTTTGAATTGAATTAAGGAAAATGTCATTGCCAATATCTGAAAGGTGAACACGATCTGCTCTAAATAATCTCTTGTCCATGTGAGTTATTTCATGCTTAATTCCGAAACCCCCATTTCTACCTAGAATCGTTAAAGTGCGAGTGTGATCCACGTTTTTGGGGCACCCCCATGTCGGTTACCCTATTCTTAATTAAAATTAACAGCATCGCCCAGTCTTTAAAACCTGGCGTCGATTGCTCACTATACGTTGACGATGTTCAGATTTGTTACAGGTCGTCCAATATGAGTATCATTGAGCGTCAGTTGCAGCTTTGTTTGAATAAGATTCAACAATGGCCAGGTGACAATGGCTTTCGATTCACAGTTATTTCCTTTTTGATCGGCACTCGTTAAACTCTTATACAAACAGAATGCTCCCACATCAAACATCCATCACAACCCTTCCATTCCAAGCATTTTAGTTGTGGACGCAAACACAGTTTTGAGTCACAGTTGTCTGTGCTCCTGACAGCTAGCAGTGTCTTCATCACATACTCCCGATAGTATGGAACGTGGTGCTGGCATATGACTGTCAGGCAAACATCTTTTACAAGGCATTCAGCATTCTGTGAATAAAAATGATAGATGCATTTTTTTCTATCACATATAACCACATATGATGGAGATTTATAATCATTCATTTTCATTTCAACTTATTTAGTGCGTATATTTAATTAAAGTTCGAGCATTTTGTGCATAGCTTTATCATATACTGTTACCTATCAAGTTTTGACTTTCATGGTGATTTCCCAATGTGACAGAGTTATGGCCCTTGAACTTAGGCCTTTACCATAGTGTGACACCCGATAGCCGATGTATTTTTCGTGCTGGGGGTGTCGTTAAACATTCATTCATTGAACTTAGGAGATAAGAAAATGTTTTGTGCCCAGTAATGGGATTAATAATGACAACATTATTTCTAAGAAGCAAACTTTTTTTGCATCAGAGTATATTGTATTTTGTATTTTAATTTTATGATGGTTGGGTTGGAGCAATTAGTTTTTCAGTTTATTTTTAATTCTTAATGTTAACATATATTCAGAAGTTACAATTATAATGACATCAATAATGTATACAATTAATGTGACATCACAAAATGTGCTACAAATTATCACTACTACTACTAATAATAATAATAATGCATAAATGTTTGTTGCCTAGGAAAAAAAAATCAGGTGATGTTGAAATAACTGACCATGCATGTGAATATATCGCAGGTGTTCCCACCCGACTGCTGGCTGCAGAGATGTTGCACACTGTTCCGCTCAACAAGACCCTCAGGGACATGTTTCTCATGCTCTGCTATGTTTCTCATGCTCTGCTATGTATTCTTATATTTCGTGCTGGGGTGTCGTTAAACATTCATTCATTCATTCATTGCTATGTATTCTCTGCAATCAAAGTTGGTACCTGTCAGTGTTTTAGCCACAATTTTGACAGGGCAGGGAACTAGTTTAATTGTAGGACATGCATAATACAAACAGTCCATACTTATATAACTGGAGGCACAAACCATAATGTTCAGTTTTGTTACTCTGTACAGACCATTTAACTTTTAAAAATGTTTCTGAAACTAAATTTATTATTCATGATTGACAAAAAAGTACTGTGCATAAGATTATGGTATTAAAGCACTAAATACAAACACAATTAGGCTATACTTAATATTTGCAGAAATTTGGATCACAGTAACTTTCACACTTAATGATGACCTAATGGTATATTATCAAACGTTGACCAATAAAAACACAGTACACGTTTTGAGAGGTAAACAAGTTACGATTTTATCTCTTGCGCTGCTCGACAGTGATAATCAGGGGCAGGCTTATGGTCACAATCAATAATTACAAAATAGTGGTAACTGTATTACAACATTTACTTTTAAGAATACTGTTAGTTTCTCACATTCAGTAGTTGTAAAATCGCATGGCTCGTTCTGGTGATTTTAACGAGTCGAGATAAGCAACTGTACATTTTTTTGGCCCCATTGCCATCAGGAACCAGTTTGCAGCAGTACATACCGGCAGCAAAATTAGATCATATGTTGCGAACCTCACCTGGAAACATTATGCATGCAGTCATTTTCATGTAATCATTTAAAACGTCATTGAATATTTTACACATTTGAACTTCTCATACAAGTGCTGACAACAAATATACAAGGAGTTAATTTTCAAACTGCAATATATGCCAGTAATGGTGTACTGAACAACCCAGCAATATGGCAACACTTACCATCAAAATATAATCTATGTTAATTAAACAGGATCTTAAAACAAACCTGTAATTTTTAATACAGCTAACTATAGTATGTTAATCTGTTTGGTTTGACATTAAAAAAGTAAAGTGTATTTAGAACCAACTAAAAAACCAAACTATTTTTTTGCAGTTTGGAAAATAATCAGCTCAGAAAGAAATAACTTGTAGTAAATTTTATTTCTTATCTCCTTAACCGGACCTCAAACAATGGCATATTTAGTAGATAGTAGTCTGGTCTGAACATTCCAACAACAAATAGGATAGCTAATAATATTTCAATGAGTCCTCTACTTCCTGATCCAGTCACTTCTTTCTTTCTCGTTTGGAGAATACGCCATTGTTTGAGGTCAGGTTAAGTATTTCAGAGTATGTAATAATGCGTCCCGTGGGAAGGACTATAGATGTTCAAAACATTAAAGATATAAGCATTGACCATTATATCATGACTATTCTGAGTAAACAGTTTTCCCCTATGGATGTAGTGGTTGCCCTTTCATGATATAATTGTGCAATATTTACACATACCAATTTATAGATCTATTGACATGTGCTTTTACTCCCCTTCTCCCATTTGTCCGCCAAGAAGGATGACAAAACTAGAACCCTCTTTTTTCCTGTCCCAGTTGGCCGATCTCTGGAGCTTAGCCAGGAAACTGTTGACAATATGTTTGAAGAAATCCACATCAGTTATTTGCAAATATAAGTATTTTTTTCTGATTATATTCAAATGAAGCAAATGAAACATTTGAGCTGAAGAAAATGTTTTTTTTAAAGATTCTGAAAGTGTTCCAGTAGACTGTAGGTTTTGTCTCCATCTCTTCCAGACGTTTTTGCAATGCCACAAGATACAGAGTTGAAACTTAATGTATAGCTTTTTCACAGGGATTTATTCATTGTTTCACCCTTAGGAGATATCAAAATTAGTTGGATCAGTAGAGGACAAATAAAATTATATTGAAGATAATGCAGACCTTATCTTGTCGCCAGCCATCACACTCTAGACACTCCACATCTGCTGGTGTAAAACTGTTGTTCCCAATGAACATTTGTGATCCTTTGGGTGGATTAGATGCAGTAACCAGCTCTTCCAGGTGACTTGGGACAAGTTGAAAACTCTGCAAGAGGCTGTCCACGTTTTGTTTGTATTATAGCTGTTAAGCAGCAGCTCAACCAACCTACATCATCTACGCCCTGGGTGACGATCCTAGGAGTGGGTCACTGTCATATTCTGACATAAAGTCATTAACAATACAATCTCCACTTGATGCCACTTCGCCGATGTTCTTGGGTAAATTGATGTTAAAATCTTTCATGAAACCAAGTAATGTATCAACAGTTCCATTGTTAGACTCTTGTGGAAAAGTCTTTGGCTGGTACAGGTGTACTGACCTATCAGTTTGGCATTCCTGGATTAAATGAGGCGTCTCAGTGGAACTGTAGACAATAGTTTGAAAGTAGTACACATAGTGTTTTACCATCAATACTTTATATACAAAGTAACATTGTATAAGGTTTAATTTAGTGATATTTTATTTTTATACTACTGGTGATTGATATTATTTTATAAAACTAGATATGTAAAAGAAATGTTGAATAATTGTATGTACTATTTGGTTGTAAAATTTATTTTTGTTAGCAGAATAAATATGTAATAGTTTCTATTTGTTTATCATTTATGTTTTTGAGAAACTAGCTTTAAATTAGTCAGTTTCGTTACAGTAGGCCTAAACGTGCTGGAAATTGTACATGGATGACGATCTAGACTATGGCAAGTGTCTTCGTTTTTTAAAGTTTGGGTTCTATTCCACCGAAAAATACATTTAAAAAGATTTTGGTGCAGCAGACCTCGACTTTAAACATAATGCGGGGATTAATTAACTAGTTTTACATAGACTTTGTTATTATTAATAAATTCAACATATAAAACATATCAAAATTATAAAATACACTACTGACATTATGTGTAGCTATAAACCAAATGCAATCAACAAAACAAATTACTACTCAGTAATGTATTATTCTAGACACCACCAGAATTCATCATAACTAAACAAACTACACTAAATATAATAACTAAAACTGATAGTGATTTACATATTTATTCCCCACCCCATCTCCCGGTATTGGCTTAAGATTGGCCACGGCTAGATTTTTAATTTGCTGCCGACCACACTAGGCAACATGGCAAGCAAAAACAAACAATCAATTCCAACAATCAAATTCAACAATATCAAACAATTCAATATCAATAACAATAGGCATTACATAATCTAATCACTATCAATCAACCCTGTGAACAGTAGCCCCTTGCCTAAAATAATCAAATGGAGGGCCCTGCGGACAGCAGCTCCTTGAGTATATAATCACTCCCATCTGAAGCGTATTTTAATAAGTTACGAAGAGTTGCCCAGCGGACAGCAGCCCCTTGAGTATATAATCACTCCCATCTGAAGCGTATTTTAATAAGTTACGAAGAGTTGCCCAGCCCTGAGAACAGCAGCCGAGCATACTTCTCCCCCACAAATGTTCCAGATTGATCATGTGTAGCGTCCTATGCCAAATGGGCAAAGGATATAATATCCTGAAGCCCGCCGCCACCACCATGTGTGCGGAAGCTACCAGGACCAATCTTAATCTGCCGTGTTTTATCAGCTTCCAACATTGATCTTTCAGACATTTTGGAAACACCTTCATATTTTGTTTTGCCACCTTGGTGCATAAAACCACCTAAAATTGTGTTGGATCTTGTGCATCTGAAACAAGATCGCACGGATCCAATTATTTATAATCATTATTTTATGGAAATAAAAGAGAAATACCGTGACTACATCCCTATTTACACAGATGGGTCACGGGATGGGAATTATGTGGCTTCTGCCACAGTTTTTCCATCAGACAAAATAATCTCTATGAGATTGCCTGATTTGGCATCTATGTTTAGTGCTGAAACATGGGCAATTATTAAAGCCCTAGAGGAGATCAAAAACTCTAGCTCCTCTAAATTTATAATCTATACCGACTCACTTTCGTGTCTCCAGTCTTTACAATATATGAAGCTGGAACATCCCTTAAGTGGGATGCTGATACGAAAGTGCGTCTTTTTATCTATTAACAATAAGAATGTTGGGTTCCCAGCCATGTTGGCATCAGAGGCAATGAAAAGGCAGAATGTGCTGCCAAGTCTGCTTTGACTTTGCCACATGCCAATGCTGGTATCCCCTATAGTGATCTCTAACATGAAGTAAATAATTATATATTTTCTACTTGGCATGATGAATGGAACAGTGCGGTCGCGAACAAGCTTCATTCTGTTAAGCCCCCCTGCGCGTGATGTAACCTCATCGTGGTGCAGGGGTGTAACATTCTCTTTGAGAATGGCCAATACAGCACAAAATGAAATGTTGAGTAAAAAGTCAGTATCCGTAAAATTCTATGATATTTGTATTTGTATTTTTGCACAGTTCTTTACACTGTTTTTGTTTTTACCTTGTATTTTTATATTGATGTTGATCATCACTTAATTTATTTGCATTACCATTGTTTGACATCCAATAGCCTATGTATTTTTTGTGCTGGGGTGTCGTTAAACATTCATTCATTCTTTTTGAAGAATGGCCAATAAATGCACAACTCCTCGTATGAGGCACCTTGTTTGCCGTGAGGTGCATCCCGTGAAGATGGATGATGGGATTCTGGTGACTGAGTTGGGGCATACCTGCGGGTTTGACTTCTGACAATATATCACTTTGGCCCGGAGTTCATATAGACGGAGGGTCAGGAAGGCCCGACCTGATTAATCGGCTGGTCATGTCAAGCTCGAGAGCATACAACCCTTTGCTTTGTTTCATTTGCCACAAACAAACATTGTTTGAATGAACATTTGTTTTTGTTGCTCTTGGGGCGGTGGCTAGGGTCAATCAGGTGATTGGTTTCTTTCTTATTGCCTGAGTATATCAACCATGTATCCCTGGCATGCTTGTCTGCTGGTTATCCGCAGCTTCATGTTCCCTTGTTGGACTCGGTGGTGGGTGGGGAGCATGTTTGATGAATTATACGAACTATATTATGGCTCATACAACACTAACTTTTGATGGGACCCTGAAAAGGGTCCACACCGAAGTTTCGGACTCTTTATCGTCCGATGAAGAGTTTACGACATTGCACGTCAAGAAATCAAAGGTGATTTCTTTGAAATCATGGCCAAGGTTTCTTGTTATCGGTTCTTCCGATGATAGGGCCTTGATGAAACTGTTGCCTTTTGCGATTCAAAAAGGGCTTGAAGGCTTGGCTGGAGAGCCCAAAAGTGTTAAGAAATTGAGGAATGCCTCATTGTTAATTGAATGTTCAACAGAGAGTCATTCCAGGAATCTTCTTAAATCAAAAATGCTTTGTAACATTTCCATCAATGTTAGTCCTCATGCTACTCTTAATTCATCAAAAGGAGTAGTTCGGTCTAGAGACTTGGAAGGAGTTAGTGAGGATGAGATTTGCGAAAATCTCTCATCACAAGGTGTGTTGTCAGTCAAGCGGATAAATGTTCGCCGGAATAACCCACTTGTTCCGACGAATACTTTGATCCTGGTATTTAACACACCTACCCTTCCAGACTCTATTAAGGCAGGATATTTGAATATACATGTTGTACCATACATTCCTAACCCTCTACGGTGTTTCAAATGTCAAAAGTTTGGACACGGACAGAATACATGTCGCAACACACTGACTTGTGCTCGTTGTGGTCAGTTTGACCATGACAGCAAGGAGTGTCAGAATGATGTGATATGTACCAATTGTAAGGGTAAACACTTTGCGTACTCGCGAGAGTGCCCAAAGTGGAAAGTGGAAAAACAGGTACAGCAGGTGAAAGTAGAAAAACACCTGTCTTAGTTATGCTAGAAAATTTGTAGATGCTTCCACACACGTGGCACCTGGTAAATCTTATGCCATAGCTGTGACCCCTGCGTGTGCATTAACCTCATCGTGGTGCAGGGGTGAACATTCTTTTATAGAATGGCCA
>JAECMU010182407.1:0-15326 GCA_016106625.1 Dracogyra subfuscus
AATGTCAATACCGTGTATGGCCACCGTGTGCGTGCAGACAGGCCTGACAACGACGTCTCATTGATGACACTAAATGGTTCAGAAACCCTTGTGAGATGTTGTTCCAGACCTGAACAAGGTCACGACCAAGTTGGTTCAAGGTCAATGGCTGGTTTGGCAGGAGACGTAGGCGTCTCTCCATTTCGTCCCATACGTGCTCAATGGGCGACATGTCAGGCGAAACAGTGGGCTAAGGCAGTGTGTTGACATTCTGCTGTCTCAGGAAGTCGGCCACTACACGTGGGACGTAAGAGCGAGCGTTGTCTTGCTGCAACATGACGGCGCTACGTTGACCTTGAAGGAACGGGAGCACATGCGGTCTTATGATCTCATCCCTGTAACGTACGGCAGTTAGATTTCCAGCCACAATCACCAGCTGCGTCCTCCCGTGTGATGTGATGCCTCCCCACACCATGACGCTCCCGCCGCCTAAACCTGCATGCTGCAGAACGCAAGCGTCAGCGTAGCGTTCGTTAAGACGTTTTTTTAGACTCGATTTTGATGGAATCTGGACTCATAGGTGAATAGCACACTTGACCAGTCGCGACGGGTAAATCGTAAGTGCCGTCTACTCCATGCTAGACGCTCATTTCGGTGACGTCGTAGCAGAATATGACGTATTGCTGGGCGTCGCGCCCTGATGTTGTACTCCAATAAACGGTTGCGAACTGTTCTGCGAACGGTTGCGATCTCGTTATGCGCCATTCCAGTTTCGAGCATCCCGACCGCGCGGTGACGTTCAAATTCAGATAGGCGTGGCATGGCGTAAAAGCCGTTTAAAATTAATCAGAGTTGTTTTTCTAAACAGTGGTTTAGGCCTCTACCGTTTTCCGTGATCAGAAAATCTGGTTACGAGTCTTGCACGTGCGACACACGAACAACACGTGCGATTGCAATATCGAGGATAAAGTTTTGAACATAGTGGTTGGGCACATGTCTCCTGAACATGTTATTATTTTACAACTTGCGATTATGATTTTATTCAACTTTTTACCATGCACAGGAACTTTTTTCCGCTAGTATATATATTACTATTTTTTTAAATATTAGAAAAGCTGCCCGGTTTCCCCTGAATTCTTTTGATCCAAGCCCAAACTTCCCTCCCAGTCGTGTTTTCGCCAATGAAGCTAACAAATGTTTCCCGTGAGGCCTTTTTTCCCCTAGCTATTGCATATACAAATTTATATTTAGCATTTTTAAATTTATTAATATTTTCTATCTTTTTAAAGTTATTTTTTAATTTATTAAAAATGTTTTAAAGTAAATTAAGCTCATCGGTTCACCAAGGGACTGAATTTATTCTACTTCTTTTTACCTCTTACCAGTATAGTTTTTAAAGCGATATAAATTATTGTTTTAATTAATTTATCATTAAAAATATCAATATTAGTATTTTATATCTGCTCAGGATTGATATCGGCACACATACTCCAAAAACGGGGCCAGTCGGCTTTATTAAAGTTCCATTTATGTTTTTGTTTATCGGGTTCTTCCCAAATACAGTTTCTATTATAAACAGTTTGAACCGGGAGGTGGTCACTACTGAACTCATTAAGAACCTCCCACTAACATTTAGCTTCCACACCCCTTGAAATAAGGGTGACGTCTAGACATGACCAAGTGTGATGAATATCTGAGAAAAAGAGTTGGGGTGCCATCATTAGACCAAATCATTACTGTCCATTAGAGTTTCAAGTGTTTGGCCTGAAACATTGGTAACATTTAAACCTCAAATAGTGTTATATCTATTAAAATCACCTGTAATTAATACATCCGAATTACTGTTACCAATACTTTTTGAATAATCATTAACATTTAACTTAGTATTAATGGCACCAGGATGTACATAAAAATTAATTATATTAAAGTTATAATTAGGGCCATGTATTCACAAGTTCTTTATTCTTTAAAAACATTTATCAGCATAAATACATACATACTAGTATATAATCACGATATATATACAAATATACAAATACAGGTGGAGAGTGATTTAAGAATTAATGGTAACATTAACATAGTATACTAGTAATAGTAGTGGGATGTACATATATATGTGCACTATAAACATCATCGTGGTATAGTAATAATTCTGATTATAAATATATATGTACATATTGATGTATACCAGATGAAATATGATTGATATACTAGCTAATGAAATGGCAGGTTATTAGATGTCATATTTTAAATAAGCTGCAGTAAATCGTCTCTAACTTTATTTGCCAAAACTATATATTTTCCCAGGTTATTGATGTCTTTATTGTTTTCAGTTGTTAATAGTTCAGTGAGCCTAAATACGCTTGGACGTCTGTGATAACATTGTTTAATATACTTATTCCTCAAATCATTCATAGCTGGGAAAATAAGGATAAAATGGTATTTGTCTTCTATATCATTATAGTTACAAATAGTGCATTTTCTTTCGGCCCTGTCAATTTTCCTATACCTTCCGGTTTCTATGTTTAATTTGTGTGCATTAATTCGGATCTTTGATATTTCTTTTAAGTGATTTAAAGGTATGGGTTGTCTAAGATATGTTTGTAGCTTGAATTCAGGTAACAAGAATTTATATAGGGTACATTTCGGTGAAGTCGTTTTTCGACTAAAACAATGTTGTTTAAAATTATCGTAAATTCTTTCCTTAATTATATTATATTCTCTGTTACCCACATGTGGTATGCTCCATATATAGTTTAGTCCAAGCCTATTCAGTTCTTGTTTGACTTGTGTTACCCCAGTTACCCTTTAATCGTTCCATTTCCTCATGTATAGACACGCCCATGGATTCAATATTGGGGTGAATGGCAACATGTGGAAGTCGAGAGTGTGCGATGCCCTCTTTAATGAATGTAGCCGTGCCCCCACCCCCCTAGACGTGATCCCACTGTGTAACCTGAAATTTTATAATCTACAAATAGTTTTGATTGTCTCTGTTTATTTGATAAATTAGTAATCCAGGTCTCTTGAATGGTGATCACAAAACAATTATTATTATTATCAACTACATTTGTTTTTTAATTCGCGCCCATGTGTGCGCAAACCTTTGGCGTTCCACTGTACCACTGTAAGACCTTTAATAACATTAATAGAATTATTATTAAGTTTAAACTTACTATTATTATCATTATTATTAATCAAAACTTTAGGTCTTGTACCCATAATAGGGGACGAAACAATACTAGGTTTGAGTTAAGAAATAAAGTGCAACCAGGTTGCGTTCCTTAAACCATTTAATGGTCCTAGGTTGGACAGACATAAGTGAGACCACACTACAAGCTCTTACGCCTATGACAAGCGTGCGCTACAATAGCTTGTTCTGAATATGCACGTTAAACCCTGTGACATGACATGACAAAGCCAATCAATAAAGCTCAGTTTCTTCCGAGCAGTTTGAGTTTCTCCCTGAATTTGTCCTCTCAAATCATCTAGGCTTGGATTGGAGACCGAGTAGCTAAGCTTCATGTTATAACAATATTTTTCTGTTTAACAAGTTATAAAATGTTGCAAAGCCAATCAGTAAAGGCTCACAGTCACAGTTTCTTTCGACCAGTTTCTTCCTGAAGTGAATAGAAACGTATAATGTAAACAACACTTCAGAAAGTATTTCAATAATATATAAACTCTAAATGCGATAGAGCTGCTTTTCCTCTGATATATTTATATATGGAGCATAATGTAGTAATAACGAAATATAACAACTTTGATTTCTTTGTTACCTAATTTCGATAAAATCACAACAAATCCGCAACACCGGGCCATTTGTCACGCCGAAATTAACAGGTTGGAAAAACCTGTGACGTTATGTGTATCTCGTATCTATGGTGTAGTATTGATTATAGACTGCACTAAACCTGTTATATAGTCGGATGTTATTTTATATATTTCTACACGGAATATAATTCTCACTGAGAAAAACAACTACTGACAGAATTACAGTTTGAACATGTGTTGCTTAAACAACCTAGGTCACTGAACAAGAAACAAATGGGTTTTCTGGTGACAGTTCTCTGTGTTGTGTCATTTGTGCTGAGTTCCAGTGCCTACAGACCTTCACAAATATGGATTTTCTGTTACACAAACGTGTGCGTTTGTTCCATTTCAGCCGCTTCGTGCACAGGGCATGGCGACAACCTGACCTACATTCCACCACTCCACGGCCACATCAGCGAACTCAACTTCTCATTTAATTATTTACACTCTGTAAGTCAACAAACATTTCTTAATATTTCCAGGCTAAAGATTGAAAAGCTAGCTTTAGTTTCTAACACCATTACTGTCATTTCACCTAACTCCTTTGATGATCTCAAATATCTTAAACATCTAGACTTAAGCTCAAATCCAGTCATCCTTGAATCATTAAAAGGAGTTATGCAATCACTTTGGACACTGCCCGTAAATTTATTATCGTTAGAACAGATGAACCTTGGCAACATGTTGTATGAAGCTATTGCGTTTCTCAACTCTACAACACTAACGGAGATTCACTTGGAAAACAATGGACTAACACTGTACAATCAAACACCATTCAAGTACCTGCCCAGGCTACATAAAGTAGCGCTGGACAACAATGTTATATCTCAAATGATTACTGACCAATCGCTATCTCTCAAAACAGTAAGTTTAAATTACAATAGGCTTCCAAGAGTTCCGAATTTTTGCACCAAAGAAAGTAACCCATTTCTAAGCAATTTATTTCTGGACTATAATGCGATCGAAGAGTTTGAAGGGGCAAATATAGACTGCCTGAAACACCTAAGAATTCTGACACTAGAGACAAATCCTATAAGAGTTATTCGAAAAAATGCTTTTACAATGCTTCCTTCGCTGCAAGTATTAATCCTTCGATCCTTAAATGGGCCATTGATGAATATAGAGGACTCGGCTTTCAATAATAGTGAACTCTATCGAATAGATCTAAGAGACAATGGACTTAATATGCAGTCAGTTAGCCCACGCATGTTCAGGGATTGTATAAATCTGAAGAGGTTGTCGATGTCCTACAACAATTTCTATTACGTCAGTGACACGGCGATGGAGGAACTGTTTAATCCTCTAAAACAGCTAACTTACCTTGAATTGGGAAACTGTGGAATCCAAAGTATACCCAAAGTCCTGACTACGAAATTAATCAAACTGAAGTGGTTAAGTTTGTTCAAGAATTACATCAAATTGTGGTCACCAGGTACGTTTGATTCTCTGAATTTACTTACTGAATTGTATCTAATGGGTAATAAGATTGGAAACATACAAGAAGATTCGTTCCCAACCGAATTTCGTCAACGCCTGAAGCACATTAATTTGGCGGAAAATCCATTTACTTGTACCTGCGATCTCTTGTGGTTCCTTAACTGGTTTAAGATGAACAGGACAATTTTCAAACAGTACGATCATTCGTATAGATGTTCTTCACCGTTGTTAGTTCAGGATACAGAGCTCATTAACATGAACCTTTCAGAACAGAAATGTTTGATTGGGGTGATGACGACTTTTGTAATTGTCGCTTTATCATCTTTTGGCGTGTTCCTAACTATTATCATTTCTGTACTTTACAAAAAATGCTGGTCACTAAAACATTATTGGTATATGAGAGGACACAGACAGAGACGTCAACAGGAGAGAGACCGAAACTATGTGTACGATATTTACGTTATCTATAGTGAAGACGATTTTGGGTGGATTAAAGAGGAAATGCTCCCGTTTCTTGAAGAAACCAAAGGATTAAAACTTTGTATCCAGCAACGAAATTTGTCTGCTGGAAAATCGATGATACACTCCATAGAAGAAGCACTGCTTTGCAGTCGTGGTATTATTTTGGTGGCATCCAATGCGTTTGTAGAGGAAGAATGGTTCCAGTTAAGGTTAGCTTACAAGCACAACGAGAGTCGCGCTCTTGACCGCTTTGTGGTGATTCTTTTGGAAGAAATAGACCGCCGTCACATGACTCATGAACTGTCTGCTGTACTCAAAACAAGAGACTATATTTGTTGGCCCGCAGCTAACGAAGATAAAGTCACCTTTTGGGAACATCTTTACCAAGAACTTATGAATTGATTCTAGATAGAAAAACGACCTCTGTAAATCAGGTGCTTTATCTAATTAAGGTTCCAGCACGCTTGGTCAGGATCAGCATTGTGGAAAGAGAGATGGCTGATGATTACACAGGAAATGGTTCTTGAAGATACCAAAGGATTAAAACTTTTTATTCAGCAACGATATTTTACTCCATATTGTAGTAATAGCCATAGTTTTAATATAAAACTATATTGATCTACATCCTAGTTTACGTTTTCACATTTTAGCGCTCTTATTTGCTTGCATGGAAAAACGATTGACGTACGTGTGACCTCACATAATATATACTGACGTCACTCGCTAATAAACATGCACATGTTGAAGACACTTCGATATATATTTACAATAGTTTTAATTGGAATACGGATCATGTGGGGTTTTTTACCTATTTTTGGTTCATGAGTAGAAAAACAAATTTGTAAGAATTGGATATACTTAGTCTCCAAAGAGCCAAATTAGATGAGGTTTGTATATATGTAGATACATGATCAACATGTGCGTTCCAGCTAAGATGTTTTATTAACTCAGTCCTATAAGATGTTGGCAATGAGAGGTGATATAGAGATAACTTATTATTGATACTTAGATGCATTAGCATACGTGTGTAGCGTTTCTGGTTTTCTGTCGATCTATCATTTCATATTTCCTTGGTTATTATTTTTATTTGGTTCTTCTTATTATTCTTCTTATTAATTGTATTAATCTCTAATATTAACCTTACTAATAAGGGAATGTCAGGAGCGTTACGTTGTGAATGTTATAAGGGAATGTAAGGAGCGTTACGTTGTATATGTTATAAAGTATGGTATGAGACCAGTGTAATTTTATATTGTTGTGGAAAATTACTCGGGAGTTGTCGGTAGGTTACTGGCTTCGTTATTATCTGGCCAATCGGGTTTAAGGGTCTGAAAGTCCTTGCAGATCGGGCCGAGGCATTATCCTTTACTTTGTTTTTGGGTTTCAAACAAGTAAGTCGTGTTTTGTTTTGTAGGATGTTTTTTTTTAATTGAATTTGTGCTTGCATCCAAATCATTAGAACGTATTTAAATATTATTATCGGTGGGGAAGAGATTAATTAACTGTATTTGGCTAAAGGAAATTCCTTTCCCAACAATGACGCTAGCACATTTTGAGTGGTTTGGGAGTTTATCCGTCTGGGGCAGCGTGTCAAGGAATCTGCATTCCGAATTAGCAAAACGGAGCTAACGAAAAGGGTGCCGTTAAGACTATAATAGGAGGTAGGATTCGGTGTTTGACTTGTTGAAGAAAACGCTTTCCAAATTAACAAAACGGAGCTACCGAAAAGCGTGACGTTAGACTATAATAGGGAGTTGTTTTTCCATGCGCTGAGAAGAGCTAGCGGATATATCAATCTCATTTAGCATTCAATTTGGTGAACGTTGTTGTGATTGGGAGGTGTTAATTAAAAGGGAACTTAAGATGTATTTGTAAATAACTATTAAAATTTCAATGTCAACTGTCTTCATATTGTGAAATGTTGAGGACTGTTTTCTGTGTTGACCCCCTTGAATAAATATATAATCTGTTCCATTGTTATGTAGTCGTATTTAGACGTGGTATTTAGTATTAATTACATTGAAGTCTACAACTGAAAAGGGTAGCTGGACCCGGGTAAAATTTCAAGTGGCATGATTTCGTTTCCTACTTGAGTACGAAATTCATTACATTTGGTGCATCGACCGGGAATTCGAAAATTTAGAAACCGAAAAGTTAGAATTCTAAAATTTAGAAACCGACAAATTAAAAACCGAGAATTTAAGAATCGAAAATTAGACAAGTCAGAATAACATTGATTAACAATTCCATTGTTGGTTTTTATTTAAGTAAAAATGAATATTGATTCGGACTAATAATTGTTTTGGAAGAAGCTGTGTGGCCCGAGGTGGTTAGACGTGTTTTTGTAAGCTCCGGAGTTTCAGTGAAATTATACAGTTTACAGATCAATTTAACAACAGAAATTTGAATACGTGAGTTTGAACAACTTCTTGAATTAACACGTTGTGTTTTATTGACGAAAAGCCTGGTTAATAGATCTGTGTGATAAACATTGTGTATAGATTTTCCAAAATCAAATATGCTGAAGTAGCCATGTGTGTCTAACCCCAAGTCCCAGGCCAACCAGTGAACTGTGTTCACACCTAAGTTTGGTTAACGATGTAACTTATAGTTAAAAAGAAACAACTCTGCTTTAGTTATTGCGATGACATTATTGACTCTATGTTAGTCTCTAACTTTTGTTTGGTCACAATGTCCTCTGGCCGGAAAAACTCGAAACGTAATCTCTCAAGTGACACACGTTTTGACAAGGCAGAAAAAGAAGATAACACATTATGGAAAACTGTAGTAAAGTCGGATCAAAAGAGAACTAAAACAAACCAAGGGCAAGATATAGAGAAACAACAAACAATAATACAATTTTCTCAGAGTTCGATCCAACAATCTACGGTTCAAGATCCTGATATGAAATATGTTATCGAACAGTTATCCACTATCAGTCAGAAACTTATATAAAAATTCGATGCTAAAGTTGTAATAAATACTTTCTTGTAAAATCATTCCTTCGTGATAAAGAAAGGATATAGTTTTTAGGGAGGTGCGTTCCCATTAGCTCATAAATAAAGTTAATAATATTATATGATTTAAAAATGAGTTAAAACTTACATAATGTAACAAATATAAGGGATTAAATACAAAAGTCTAGTCAGACTAAATTTATATGTGTCGAGGTTATTCAATACGATATAATAGTGTCCAAATATAACATTGTTAATAACTACAAAGTTCAAAGACACAAAATTCATTTGATCAATTTAACGACCATATTTTAGATTTCAAAATTTACTCGTTTCAAACCCGCTAAATGTAATTACTGTTAGTTTTCAATACAAGAACATCAGTTCTGCACAAGCTATCTAATGTCACGTGATGTGTAGCTTGAACTTGAAGCAGTGCGACGAAACCCAACCTCTTTGTTTCTTGAATTAAGAGCCTGTGACTTGGGGTCCAAAGCTCAATGCCTTCTGATACGTTGTATGCGAGTGTGAGTGAATGTGGGTATGAAAGAAACCGCGTGTCTGTGCGTGGAAGGGTTGACAAGAATGTATTTTTGTATTTCAATGAAAAAACTCACCACTTTATATACAGTAAGAACATACTGTTTATATTGTTATCAACGGACCAATTTGAGAATGGATGATATATTGAAAATAATTTCTATTAATTGTCAAGGTCTCCAAACTGTCGAGAAGAGAACAGATGTCTTTAACTATTTAAGAGATACACACTTTACAAAGGATCAAGAAATTATAATCAGATCACAGTGGGGTGTTGGTGATAGTTATTTCAATTCGTTTAAAAGTAATTCGAGGGGTGTGGCAATATTTTTCAACAACACAAAAACTAATGTCATTGTGCACAATCAAGCAAGCAATTTTTATGGAAATGTGTTAGCCATAGATGTATCATTAAATAAACAGCGGTTTACTATTGTGAATATATATGGTCCGAATGATAGAGATACACCAGCTTTTTTCAACAACTGGAATCAATTTTAGAAAAACTGGGGAATGCATCATATATAATAAGTGGGGACTGGAATTTAGTTTTAGATAAGGATATAGATATGTCAAATTATAGTTACATAAACAATCCGAAAGCTAGAACCGAAGTTTTAAATCTAATTGATGAAAATAATTTAGTAGATGTTTGGCGTTATCAACATCCAGATATTAAACGATATACTTGGTGGCAAAAAACTCCATGAGTTGAACTTTTTAACATAAACCTGAATATTGATTATCAATAATTCTTAGAGATTTTGATGATGAAAATAAAGAGGTAAAACAATTGCATTTGCATCTTGGAAAAAGAAGGAACAGGAAAAAATAGAAAAAAACAATTCGAAGAAGAAATTAATAATATTGATATTCAGCTTAGCCAACTGATATCTAATACAGCTCTAGAACAAAAGCTTTATAATTTAAAAAATGAACTAGAAGTTCACAGAAAAGAAAAAAGAAAAGGTGTTTTTATTAGATCTAAAGCTCGGTGGGTGGAACACGGAGAAAAACCATCAAAATATTTTTGTAACCTAGAAAAGAGAAATTATGTGTCAAAAGCTTTAACTGTATTAATAGACAACAAAAATAATGTACTCGAAACTCAAAAGCAAATTGAGAAAGAAGTAGTAGATTTTTATAAAACATTATATACTAATCGAGATGATGAATTAATTAACGTTGATCTAAACAGAGAATTTCATAACTGTAGAGTTGCCAAACTAAACGATAATGTGTCAAAATCGCTAGAGGGAGAATTAAACTATAATGAAGTTACTAAAGTTCTGAAGAAAAAAAAAGAACAATTTTAAGTCGCCTGGGACAGACGGATATACGGCTGAATTTATCAAAACAATTTGGACCGATATTAGTTATTTTGTCATTAAAAGCTTAAATTTTGGATATAATCGAGGTCAGTTATCTGATTAACAAAAATTAGGATTAATCACACTTATTCCCAAAACAGATAAGACAAAAGAATATATTAAAAATTGGAGACCAATATCACTTTTGAACGTTATTTACAAATTAGGGTCAGCAGCTATTGCAGAGAGAATTAAAACTGTCCTCCCCTCATTAGTATCTATGGATCAAAATGGATTTATAAATGGCCGATCGATAGGTAATAATATTAGACTAATATATGATGCATTACATTATACAACTACACAAAATAAACCAGGTATGCTTTTACTTGTAGATTTTGAGAAAGCCTTTGACACCATTTCATGGAATTTTATAACTAAGGTATTAGCTTATTTTAAATTTGGTGCCTTAATTCAGAAATGGATAACAATTTTCTACAATGAATGCGAATCATGTCTATCCATAAATGGTACTATTACTGAACGTTTTAAACTTGGCCGAGGATGTAGACAAGGTGATCCTTTATCCCCCTATATATTTATACTATGTATTGAAATTCTTGGGATATTGGTAAGAAACAACACAAATATAAAAGAAATTGAGATATGTGGTAATGAATTTAAAATATCACAGTTTGCCGATGACACAACATTACTACTTGACTGGTGGGAAAAAAACCTTACAGCATCTATGGAAATACTACAATATTTTACAAATATATCAGGTCTAAAAGTAATCATTGATAAACTAAATATAAAGGTCGTAATGATCACAGAAAAATGTATCCAAAATATAAATTAAAATGGACTACTGAATTTACAGTTCTTGGTGTCCAATTCTCTACTAATCTGTATCAAATGCAAGAACTGAATTATAATAGAAAGCTAAAAGAAGTTAAAAAGTTACTTGAACAATAGTCAAAACGTTCTTTATCAGCATTAGGAATAATTGCTGTAATCAAAAGCCTGGCCTTATCAAAATTTGTTTATCTATTTTCTTCACTCCCAAACCCAACAGATGCGTTCTTTAAAAAATTAGAAAATTATTTCTTTCGGTTTATTTGGAATAAAAAGCCTGATAAAATTGCTAGAAAAACATTAATTCGAGATTACCAAAATGGTGGCTTAAGAGCAATAGATGTTAAAATATTTTGTAATGCCCAAAACATATCGTGGATAAAAAGTGTGTATCTAAACCAAGACATTGCCGGTATATTGAGTAATTGTTTACAGTCTAAAGCGGAATTACTATTAACTTTGGGGTCAGCTTACAGCATGACAAAAGCAGAGGTATGCACAAATCCGTTTTGGAAAAATGTATTATTTATATGGTCAATATTTTTAGAAAAATGTGAATCTACAACTGATAAAACAAAGATAGTAAACTTACCAATTTGATATAACTCTTTTATTAAAACCAATAATAAATATGTTTATTACAAGACATGGGAAAATAAAGGAATTTTGTTTTTAAAACATCTGTTTAATAATACCAGTTGGCTCACATATGATGAATTTTGTATGAAATATGACCTCAAACCGCCATTTACAGTCTACAACGGTTTGATTTTAGCAATCAAAAAATATTATAAATTGGTTATATATAATGAATTAGTAACATTACAAATGCCAATAGCTAATTGTTTGAAAGAATTTCTTAAAACAGATGTTTGTAAACATTTCTACAAAGAGTGCATAAATGAACACACATGTAAATATAAAATAAACGCACAAATAAAATGTAATAATATTTTTGATATTGAACTCTGTGACAAATGGTGGGAAAATGTATATCTTATCCCTATCAAGCTAACCACCGACATAGGGCTCCGTTACTTTCAATACAAGATATTTTTATTTATTTTAACAACAAATAAGCATTTGGTTATATATGGTATTAAAAAATCAGATAAATGTGAATTTTGTCATACGTTTAGTGAAGATTTAATGCACCTGTTTTGGTTATGTAAACATGTTCAAGCATTCTGGAATACTGGTATAAACTGGATATTCTTGAAAACTAAAATTAGACTCCAAATAAATGCACAAACAATTATTTTAGGCAATCCCAATTATTCTAAAACAGATACTATTGTCAATTTAATACTTCTAATTGCGAAACAATACATATATAAGTCAAAATGCAAAAGTCAGTAGTAGATTTTTAGGGGTTTCAGCTCCTGCCACTGGCAGGAGCCCTATTAGTATGCGCGATAGCTCATTAATATGCAAATGTATGCACGAGGTCACGGGTCAGCTGTGGAGTGGAAGGGTCGGCGGATTTGATGCACTAACGCAAGTGTTGATGAGTTCATTAATTAAGCTAGAACAATGGGAAACCGGCGCGAGACACGTGACCGGTTTATGAATGGGGCAGGTGTTTAGAAAAAAAAATCAATACGGGTAGACCTGAGTGTGTGCGACGGTGAGCTTGTGTAAACAAGGCGTGTTCGTCTAGGTATTGATTTTTTCTCTCTGTCGGGGTACATGTTGAATAACAAACCAGTGTATTAAAAATAAAGAAGTTATGGTTTTAAAGTGACGTTTGCCTCACTGTTTTAACTGAAAGATAAATAGGATTTCATATGGTTGTTTTACCGCGCGCGCGTGCGTGCGTGCGTGCGTGCGTGCGTGTGTGTGTGTGTGTGTGTGTGTGTGTGTGTGTGTGTGTGTGTGTGTTGAACAACAACAACAAAATAATAATAAAGCAATTTGTAAGAATTTTCGTTGAAAATTTCAGATGTTATCACTTTTTGGTACGAAAAATTAAGTTTCGGCTAATTTTGTGAAACAAATTCTTAAGAATTTTCGCTGCAAATTTTACATGTTATCAATTTTTGGTATGAAAAATAAGTTATTACATTTTTCGCGTAATATTTTATATGACGGTAACAAGGTTTCGGAAATTGATTTCAGAAGTGTAGCTGGTCAGAGTTATTTTTAGACTGGTAGCCTGGCTTTGTTTGGACAGGTGTTTGCCGACTGGGACATCATTGGAATTTACATAGATTTCTCGTAACCGCGGTTTGATGTAGAATAGTCATACAAATGCATTCATTTGTGTTAGAATTGTTCTCCAACACCCCATTGCACATCCGCATTCAGAAGAATGCAATACATGACTGGTTGAAGAAAAGTGTGTATTGTTTAGCGAAACCAATGTATTGTTGAATGTTCAAGTTTGGCGTAGCTTTAAACCTAAAATAATATGCAATATGTGTAACGTCTACTAATTGTATGTTTATAGCTAATAAATGTATAAATACTATCGTAGAGATCTATATATATATAATACGTCCATGACCAACACTTCTTTCTCATTTCTGAACGTAGACCCCAAGATAGCACTACGTTTTCCACCGCTGTACATTTGTCGTGTGATCGAGAAACAGGAAAAATGGTTAAAACATTGTACGTACCCGATGTGAGCAAATGGATACGGTTTTTTGAGAACAGACGTCGTGCAAATGTTCGAGTTATGTCTAGAAAACAACGCGGGGGATCGTACAAACTCCCCATTATTTACAAACCCAATGAAGTAAAAGAATCTGCGTCTCCACCTAAAGTGGAAATGATATCACAGACCCAAGCTGTGGAAGAACGAGCCGAGGCTGAGCAGCGACGTGCACGAGGTTTAAAACGTAACGCTGGAGATGAGATCGTCAACAGTAGAAAAATACAAGGTGGATGTAATACTGAGAAGGTGGAAAGAAGAAGAGTATATTATATTCTTGAATGAGAAGAGTCAGTGTGTACGAATAAACGCGGGATATCTATTTGAACTACCTTCACACCAACCATAAACTGTAATTCGTTGAAATGTTATTAACATTCAGTGTATTAAAATGAATAAACTTGTTTTAAATTGATGCACGCCTCTCGTTTGTTTTTTGTTTTTAAATTTAAAAATAACAACAAAACCATCAAAAATATCTAAACCCTTAACCCCTATCGCCACCCCATCCACAAAAGACCACACACAGTTTGTTACGTTTTCCTGTTTTATTTATTGCAAAACACTTTTTATAATCATATCATCTCACAATATACAATTAAAATATATATACATCACTGTATACATATAGTTTTGTTATATTTTCGAAAGTGTTTTTATTCCTGGTGGACCTCTTTTGGCTTGTCCTTTCACGAATCAAACAATTAGTTTCTTCTTTCCATTATTTTTCATGAAAGGGTGTGATTTGAAAACGTGAACCAGACTTGTTCGCTTTCTAATCTTCGGCATATTCCTTTGAGACCCGAGCTTGCCTAGTACCGTTGCAACTATGGAGAGGAACGGGTTTAGATGCACCTTAAATTATGTTAATCCTGATCACTCATGTCACAAATATCTGAATGCGAGACACGATATCTTTCATTATGGGCTTCACCAAGAGTTTGATTTTGTCTTTTATTACCATCTGATCCGTGTTGGGATCGGTTTTGTTTAAAATCTCGAATAAAGATAGAAACAAAGGTGCTTTTATAAAATACTTGCTATATTCAATAGCATTGACCGATGCTTTAGTAAATTCTTTTTCCATAAATTGCCTTAGTTTTTTCTTTTGTCGCATTGATATATCTTCTACAGGTCGAGCATTTGAATGCATCTGACTTTCGAATGGAGAGGAGTAGTCTTTTAAGGGATTACTATGACATAAGGTTTTATTGTCAGCAGATTGGACGTAATACCTCTGCTGAATCCGTACTGGCATGTCTAATATATTTGGTTGCAACCTGTTCTTTTCACTTGTTGTAGGTCGTAAGTCGA
>JAECMU010182432.1:2717-13107 GCA_016106625.1 Dracogyra subfuscus
GACCTCTCCATGTGTGTAATATATTGGATCAGTAAGCGTTCGACGTCATGTGACAACACTGGCTGTTTTGGCCCAAGAACAACGACGCCGCTGTATTTCACCTTGAGGTCCCGGTGTCGACGTAGTGTGCGAGCTGGTATACCATACTGGCGACTAACCTGCTTCAGCGGCTGATTTTTTAGGGCATTTAGTGCTGATTTGAGATTTTCACCACCATACTTCCCTCGGTCCATTTTCCGTTTATATATCCGAACCATTATCTGTAAGAAATCAAAGAAAGAAACTGAGAAAGCTTTTAATTGCATCATTTACATTGATATTATTAATATCATGTATTGTACGAGTTCAAAAAATGAAATTAGTTTAGTCTATTAAATGAGACTATCGTGTGGGCAAGACGCCCCCTTTCAGAGGCGTCTTGCCCCACGGTATGCATGACGTAAAAACATACTTTACGTCATCGGAATCCATATTTTCGCCCATGTGCGTCAACAATTTTTGAAACTTGAGATATTTATAGTTAATATTATAGTGATTGCACGTTGAAGTATAAATATATATTATGTACCATTCTTATTATCGTTACCTTTGCTTTGACGGCAAGCGTTGTCTGGATGCCGCCCTCCGGAGGCTATATTCGTGAGTGTTGTTACAACGATAAATAAATTTTGCATGTTTTTTCTGGGATCATCTCCAATGTTTAGGCACCGATTGTAGAACAAAAACAAATTATTCGAACAGCGGAAACTATCTTCAAAGAAAAATGGATCAGCAATTTATCAATCATACATGACACTTCGTTTCGGGACGTTTATGTTAAACTAACAAAAGAAAAACCACACTCTTTTATTTCTGTGAGAATACTTTAATTTAAAAAACAACACTTGTTCAACAATATTTTTCAACAATAGACAAGATTGTGCATGTGCCGAGTCGTCTCTGTCTTGCGGTGGGCCGAGTTGTCTCAGAACTCTGGGCCGAGCTGTCTCGATGTGGGCCGAGTTGTCCACGGGTCCGAGTTGTCTGGCATTCTACTCCACGTCATAATAAATAATAATTAAGAATTTATATAAACATATTTTTTAGAATACCTCGTTTTTATCACTTTTTATACGTTCATTATTTATTTCTTATAGCACTACATTTGTTCAGTGTTACAAAAGCAGATATTAATCCCCCCTCAAACAAAAACAAAAAAACCCAAAAGACCTCAAATTGATAAATGGTTTCAGAACGGATACGATGTACCACATTACTTAACAGTAAGGGGGGATAATTCTGCAAAGTAAATACGTAGGCGGATTAAAAAGTTTCTTGAGTGATGATGTGTACTACTAATAAATATAAAACAGCTGCTGCTCACCTACTGTTCTCGTGGATTAAACTTAATTAACTTGTAGTCTTTGGAGGTAATAATAAAAAATACAAGATATGCCAACTGAAAAGGTTTCTAGACGTTTCGTACCCAAAACAGTTCGTTACCGTACGGCGTACCGTTTCGTAACCACTACTACTAGTACTACTACTAGGCACTAGCATACCAGTTCGTAACCAATTAAATAATGTCATACATTGCACCTAACATTAATAAAATAAATAAATAAATACGCAATTATAATGTTATATTACAAACATATTGTAACATTTAGCAAACAAAAAGTTGTAATAATCGCTCAGTATCTTTTATAAGCATTAAATCGTAGCCTAATAAATGAGCACTTATATGCAGTGCATCACTGAAGCATGTCGTTTCGAAACCAAAAAGCATACTTTTTCGTGACCAAAGAGCATACCTTTTCGTTCATTATTATGTTTTTTTTTAATCATTTTTTGTATAGTTTTGGTATTTAAACACACCCCCCTCCCATTACGACAGTAGCTGCAAATTAAGTGAATTTAAAATTTAAAAAATGTGCTACTCACTCCGTTTGAAGTAATGGCTGTGTGCATGTTAATACGTAATACCAGTGTCTGCGCTTGACCTTTTTATCGAGTTGGCATCCTGGCAAGTGGTTACAGCACTTTCACTGCTCTATTTTCACTTGACCGAATAATACTTTTATTTATTTATTAATTATTGATTTAAATTTTGCTTTTGAAAATTGGTCGCCAGGCAGGCAAGCTTACTGTGGGTTTTCAGTAGCCCGTCGTCGTTTTCAGTCGAAAGGGGCGATCGGGCGACCGTTAAGTTCGAACCCTGTAATACTCGTGACAAATCCTCTCTCTATATAATTATGTTAATATTACTATGTTTGTAAATATTATTATGTTTGTACATAAAATGTTTTTTATCATGTAAAAAGAAAAATGGATTTTTTTTGTTTTTCATTAAATAACATGTGCAAATGTGGGTACGAACTGGTATGCCGATGTTCTTCTGGTTATGAACGGGTATTCCTTTGGGTACGAACTGGTGTGCCTTTGGTTTTTGAACTGGTATGGTACGGAACTGTATGGTTACGAAACGACCTGATAGCATTGAAACTGCCATTAAGTCTTGAAATTATTGTGTGAGAAGAAATCGGTGATCTGAATCATTAAATTAATGGTCATAACTCTCATAAATTCTTTCTAGATATCTCAGATGATCCGTCTTGGTAAATGTTTTAGCTAAATTTGCTAAATGGAGGGAAGCAACTCACCCTTCCCATTAAGAAAAGTAATGACTTAATGTGTGCCCTGCACTAGACATAACCTAATCCAATGTAAACGTTCTGCACTCTTCTACTCACTATAGCCCCTTCTCTATCCTTTTCATTTTGTTCCTCTTTGTTCGCCTATGTAAGTATGTTTTATTTTAACATGTATCCACATGTAAAATGTAGGGAGATGTCTTAATATAGACTAAGCCTGTTGACCAATTCCACTGTTATTGATCTAATAAATATTGTTTAAACCAAATCATTGCTTCTCCGATTTCAAGATGGTAACTCATGATTAAAATTGAGAAACAGTTCTAAGCTTGATGACAGTTACCTTTTGCACCCTTGTTTTGGCATCATACACAATTAATGAAAATAATATAACATATATCTTACCGGTAATATAATTTCACTTAAAAAGTATATTTTGTAAATAGTAAATGTTTAAAACAGTCTAATCAGGCTTTCTGCTAAAAAATAATTACGAGTACATAGTAAAACAAAACAGATCATAAGTGCTCCTATTGGTAGTTATGGATTTGAAATCTTTTGAAATTGGATTTTAGGGCCTTCACAAGTCCAAACTATGGACTTGAGTACTCAAGGATCAAACTCGACCAGGACCCGAGTACCTGACACTTAATGAGACTTAGGAATAAAGTAACATAGCACTATGCATCTTAATTCTTGCACTGAATATGGATGCCACATCATGTCAGTGCATTGCATTCCACATGTGTCATAGCCCTGTTAGGCTATAATGTAATCAGCAGTAAGCATATGACTTAATAAAATAAAATTAAAGTGCTGTTCCTTGCATGTGTACACTAATTGAATTGTAAACCGATTATACAATATGTGCCTGTATTAAATGCAAACATTAAAGTCTGTTTTTTCTCTCTCTTTTTTTAGGTTTCATGTTGCCATAAACTTGGAAGATTTTGTGATAAGAAGAGTAGATAACACAATGAAGCCGATCTTAATTTCAAAATGCTATTTTAAAAACCTAGTTGGGTTAACACATGTTGAAGCCAGTGCCATCCTTTTCACTCTAGTAATAACTTACAGCTGAGACGGTTAATAAATCAACTAACTGAAAATGTTTAAGTTCAGAGTAAATGTTCCTCCTGATATATACTATGGATCTATGGCATTTTATATAACAGTTCTAAACAATGTCTTTTTGTTGTATCACGTGGACATGTTTGTATCGGTGTATAAAATAGACAAGCTATCATTTTGGATAGGAGAGGTCATATTTTTGGCATGGAACTCTTTTAACGATCCCCTTTTTGGATGGATAAGCGATCGAAAATACCTTTCAGGTACATCAAAATTCAGCAGTGGTCCTGAAGTGATCCTACAACGATTAACATCCATCCAGAGAAATGGTCCTCTGTTTGCCTTATCCTTCTTGACATTCTGGGTCTCGTGGGCCTACCCTTGGCTCCAGTTTGTCGTGTGTCTGTGTACATACGACGGATTCCTCACGATGATCGATCTGCATCATTCGTCCTTGTTGGCCGATTTAGCCGTATCCGCGGACACTAGAACGAGACTAAATTCGAGGTGCTCAGTCTTTTCCGCCCTGGGTTCGGCATCAGTGTTCTTGTCATATGCTGTGTGGAACAAGAGCAACTTGTCATCATTCCGTCTGTTTTGTGTGGTATTAACTGTGATATGTGTCATAGGGTTTTACTGTTCTTCAAATGTCTTGAAGAAATATTACAAGACACTTCTTGAGGAACAACCAGTTGTCAGGTATTGTGTATATTACAAAATTTCTATGATTTTATTTATTTATTTTTATTAAATTTAATTTAAAAATATGTTTAGATGTTTTGCTTCTTGGCAACATGCCTGGGGTGTGATTTGAAAGGCCTAGTGCTTCTCTGTTTTAAGGGTCTGACGTCGGGGGCAATATTTATAAATATTAGGTACATGTATTTGGAAGTTTGTCCACTTGAGTTTTACTTTGTAACAGATTGTTTGTTTAACATAAATTATATTTGCATAAATGGTGTGTTATCTAATCCTAATGTAGTTTCATTCTGTAGTACAATTCTGTTCTACAAAGACATTCAAAATGTAGTATAGAAGAACACGGCTATGTGGTAAACCAAGTTAACATTCCATTACTCTATAATTGATATATAGAACATGTAGAAACTAAACAGCGTGGTGATGTGACACTAAACAGACTCTCCTTTCCTTTCAGTGAGTCAAAATATGCAGTGCCTTCTGAGGAGCTCCTAGCACAGAAAACACTTTTGAAGCAATTTTGTTTTCAACTTTTATCTCAGAAGAACTTCCTCTGGTTCGCAGTAATGAACATTATTCAGGTGAGCCATCACATACACATGTACAGTATATAAATAATACAAATATACAACCATGTGGATATATAGTTTACTTTAAAAAAAATTAATGACTATATTAAACCATTAGGGTGATAATTAAGATTCAAACTGAATATTGTTTTACTAATTTGATTAAGAAAGAAATTGTAATTTCTTGCAGTAAAAAATATTTTCAGAAATGAAGTTGGCTAGCTTAAATTTACACCATGTTAATCCGATTTTTGCAAACCACATCATGTTTTTTGTCCTAATTTATCTGATGTGTGTTTTATTTTTGTTTTGTAGGTGTTTCACTGTCATTTCAACAGTAATTTCTTTCCTCTATTCCTGGAGAACCTCCTAGGTGATGGCGTCAGTCCAGGTTTTGGCTCAATTCTTGTTGGTAGGCAGAAATGTTTAAAACATCTTATTTGTTTCACTCTCGTCTTCCTCATTTGTCTTTGAAGCCATTCTTTTGTTTCTCTTTTATTCGGTCCGATACTAACAGGGAAAGTTCACTCGTTTCATAAAAGTGGGGCAGGAGTTAGTTCACTCTGTTGAGTGTTTGCCTGATGTTTTTGCTTCACAGGTTTGAACCACCTTGGCAGATCCATATTCAACTGATTGTTCCTCCCCGCTCCAACCAGTGTACCACAACTGTTAAAGGCAAGGTATGTGCTTTTCTGTCTGTGGGAAAGTGCATATAAAAGATCCCTTGCTATTAATGGAAAAATGTAGCAAGTTTCTTCTCTAAGACTAAATATCAAAATTACCAAATGTTTGACATCCAACAGCGGATGATTAATAAATCAATGTGCTCTGGTGGGATTGATGGAATGATTGATATAATGATTGATGGAATGATTGATGATGCACCAGCACAAAAATATAACCATATTTATCCTGCAACCACTGTTTCTATTGGCCGACTATGATAACCGATTAAAGCAAATGTATACTAGTAGATTAAAGCAAATGTATACTAGCAGATTAAAGCAAATGTATACTAGCAGATTAAAGCAAATGTATACTAGCAGATTATAACTTTTGATGTCAATCATGTAATGTCACATGTGTAGATACATTACAAAATTGCTCATTTGACCTGTAGGTCATTATACAGTGTAGCTGAAATAACAGAAATAATAGCTTTGCCTTTTATTTTTTTATGGTTTGCAAGATAAAGACTATAATAAATAGTTAATGATTTAGAATATCATATTTATCCTGTTCGGGTTGAATGAGAAATTTTGCTCAGCAATCCTCATGGAAATTCCCATTCTTACCTTCACAGAATAAAAGCCTTATGTCATTAACTAGTTATTCTCTATATAAATGCATGTTAAGACACCAGATAGCTGAATATATAGTCTGGAATGTGCTGGGCTGTCATTAAAGATACTTTGTTTTATTTTTACCTTTTCCTGTAGGTAAGCTGACGAAATATTTGTAGAAAATTTAAAGGTTTTTTTAGTTTTATTTATAAACATAATATAATACTTGTACCAATGATAATACTTAAAAATTAAGTTTCTGTTATTTAAGCGATGTTTTAAGCATGCTTTTCTGAGTGTATAACTCGGCTGTGTTCAGGACAGCTCTAGAGGTTAAAGATTGGCAGGGCTATCTCTGACACTCGCCAAATTCACCAAATTCACCAACTGCAAAATTTAAAAGCAATATATGAATCTTATTAATACTTTTAACTGTATATATGTGTGGTTCCGTTTTAGCCGTTATAGCCACAATCGGTTCTGTTTTCGTCAACAAAAATGGTTCTGTTTTGGTTGTGATTCCATTTTAACCTGATCCCATTTTATATAATAACTGATATTTAGTTGGAAAATAATATGTTTTTTTTGTGATTTTTAAAGTTTTAACAGATACTTTTCTGCTGACACAGAGTTAGCCCCACATGGCTCAAGTTAAATCCTTTAATTTCTTGTTTCTTTTCAGGTATCTCGTTCGTTGCTCCACATATTAATAACCTATATTTTCTATCTCTGTGTCGGGTTTACGGTGTCTACGCTGTGATACGTTTTTTGTTCATAGTCAAGCTCGTCCTCAGTATTATCATGTTTTTCGCTGGACCAAACCACATCTGGCTACTCTGTCTTTTTATTGCAAGGTGAGTCGAAAGGAGAATATATCAGAGATAATTGTTATCATAAGTGGCTATTAAAAACAGAAATTGCAACTAAGTGCAAACCCTGTAGTTAAGAAAGTGTCCACAGAAAAAAAAATATGTGAGAAAAAATATTGAATATACATGTAGTCCATTGAAAAAGATAGTGCCGAGGAGAATTAACAGCATTGCCTATTGCCATAGGCCATTGTAGGGGTTTCAAACAATTTAGTTGTACACACATTTTCTCATTTTAAATATCCATGTCTCCAGCAGATATGAGTGTTAATTATTTTTTGTTAATTTCATCTGTGTACCACAGAGTTGTTTACTGGCTGAATTACTCTGACCCACCTTCACCCAATACATATCAATCATAGAAGTAACAATAGAGGTGATTTCAGAGAACATGTTGTTCAGTACCGCATTTCGATTTGCTCTGCAAGTCTCAGATATCGGTTCACAATTTTAAAACAACAGTAGTTGCAAACCTTTTTACAATTTACTAGAAAAATGTCTGATGAAGTTTTTAAAAGCAAAATGTTCCATGTATTTGTGAACTGTGTTCTTCCAGTAACCGTGTGTTCACAGAGGGAACGTGTAAGCTGTTAAACCTAGTCATCAGTGACCTGGTGGACGAGGACTGTGTCATGCATCGCAGGAAGCAGGCCGTCTCAGCGCTCATGTTTGGAACCGCCGCACTCCTTTCAAAACCAGGGCAGACGCTTGCTCCTCTCATTGGTACCTGGCTGTTGGCCATGGAAACAGGTGCGTACTGCTCATATGTATATATTTATAAATTTTTCAGCTGGTGACAAGATTTAATGTTTTGTTTATATGATAAACATTTTAATGTTTGGAAGACAATTTAGCCAAGAGACGGGATGTAGCCCTGTGTTAAGGCATTTATTTGATACATGGTCACTTTGAGATCATTCCCCATTGGTGGGCCCATTGGTCTATTTCTTATTCCAGCCATGCAGTGCACCATGACTGGTATATCAAAGGCTGTGGTATGTGCTATCTTGTCTTTGGGATGAATCATAAAATATCTCTTGCTACTAAGAAAAAAATGTAGCGGGTTTCTTCTCTAAGACTACATGTCAAAATGACCAAATGTTTGACATCTAATAACTGACGAGTAATGTACTTTAGTGGTGTCATTAAACAAACTTTAACAATTTAGCTAGGGTTCACATTTGAACAAATTTTGTTTTAGCCAATTTTATGTGAAGTACTGTAAAACGGGTAATATTCGCGTGGGTGTAATTTTCGCGTTTTTCGCGATTTTAATTTGACCGCGAATATTAATACTAATATCATCTTTAAAAAAATAAATAAGGTTAACACATTTCATTTACTCACATATTTGTTACAAAAATTAAAATCAACACTGGTATCCGATCAATAACTTCAAGAATAATAATTTTAAAAACGTCAAATCAGTACTACTACTATCACTACTTCCGGTAGCAGCTGTTCACACATGTTTCTTACTCCGTACTATTTTCTAGAAGACCAGCTTTACGAAAGCCACTCACAAGGATGTCCCTCTTTAAAGCCACCCGTTCCTGAACATGAATTAACCATCTGGCATGAATGGGTTTCATGTTGCTCGTTCGCAAATCAACAGAGATTTTTGAAAAGTCAACCTCGCTTTCGGTATCTTCAATTTCAGAAATCTGGTTACTCACTTCATTTGCGTACCAGTTTTGAAAACATTGCTTCAGTTCGTCTTTGTAATCTTTATTCACTGATAGATCAAGTGGTTGTAGTCTGTCTGTACAACATGCTGGTACAAAGACACATTTGATGTTGTTCAAATGTAGTTTGTTCAACATCGTTTTGTCCTGGTGCGCTCTAAAAACGTCAAAAATTGCGAAACCTTTCTGGTCACTTGGCAAGCCTAACTGCTTCCGCATGTTCTCCATAAATGGTACAACAATAGTATCAACATATCGGATCATTGACATCCTGTTACTCCAATGATTTTCCGTGTGATGTCCCATTCATCAGGAAACTTGACTGTAGTGTGACAACGATTCGTTTTCCCACCATACAGTATCTGTGGGGGGGAGAAACTCGCCTGTCATTGACACGGCCAGTAAAGACGTGATTTGACGTTTGTCGTCGATGCCGGTGATTGTCACTTGTTTACTTCCCTTCTCTTCCATGGTCCACTCTCCACCTGGAACCAAATTTACACCTGTCTGGTCCCAGTTGATGATCATCTCATTGGGAATGTTGTGCTCCTTTCGGCAGACATTCACTCTGGTTAAAAACGTGGACTTTATGTTATCAAAGTCATCTGGAAGTTTCTTCGAATCTTTTGTTCCCTTTCTTTTGACAAATCCCATTCTGTCAAGAATTGATTTGGCCAGGGATACTTTTACATTAACATGACCTCCATACTTCTGCAGTCGGTTTCTGTCGAATTTTGTCACAATGCCTTCAATGCCACCCATAACAGTTCTTGAATTTACAATTCCACCCGATAAACGAACTTTACATATCCAGTCCTGCACTTTTCCATCTAGTTTTTCACCCAGCATTGGTGGTGGACCACGTTTCCCTCTGGATAGTGTCGATATCGGCGTGCCATAATCAGCCTGTTTCATCTTCCGTAAGGTAAGGTAAGCCGATTTGATTGACCGGACTGTACTTTCATTAATATTTTTTGCCAGTGTCGCCGACAGTTTTTTGGCAGCTTTTGTTGGTCCGATATCTATGGCTAGTTTAGCAATTTTTGCTCTCTGTTCTGCATCGTACATTTCATAGTCACCACATTTTCTTTTCCGATTTGTTACAGAGTTTAACTTATCAACTGCATCATTTGCGGCCTGTGTACACTGAACATCTTCAATCGTTGAACACATTAAGGGGTCGGGTAAACCAACAGTTTCAGGCTTACTAGCATTCTTTTTTAACCAATGTAGAATTGAACCTGCCATATTAACGTTACGGAACTTTTGTGAAGACTGAAACTAAAATATTATTTAACAAACATTTTCTAAGTCAATTCTGTATACACAGTTTCAGGCTTACTAGCATTTTTTTTTAACCAATGTAGAATTGAACCTGCCATATTAACGTTACGGAACTTTTGTGAAGACTGAAACTAAAATATTTTTTAACAAACATTTTCTAAGTCAATTCTGTATATTAATTCGTAAGTAAACGTTTAGAAATTAGTACATCCTGCTAGTTTTATCTGACCAATTGAAATGACCGACTCATTCCGATGTCTTGACTTAAGCCTAATCCGTTGGTACATTTGAGAATGT
>JAECMU010182440.1:0-10913 GCA_016106625.1 Dracogyra subfuscus
CTTAATGTTAATTTTCACGAACTGAAACTAGGGTATGTCCCTTTAAAGGGACATTCCCGACTTTGCTGCAATATTTTAAGATGTTATGGACTAATACAATATTTCTACGATTAAACTTACATATTAAATATATTTTCTTGTTTAGATTATTAGTGGCCGTATATTAAACGTGTTTCTGATCGTTCTAATATTTGTACTAAGTTATTTGATGACGGAATCCAGTTTGGACTTCTTACAAATATTAAGACGACCAGAAACACATTGAATACTCAGACACTGATATTCTAATCAAGAACATATATTTAATATGTAAGTTTAATCGTAAAAATAGTTTATTAGTGGGAAATATCTTACAATGCAGCAAACTCAGGAATGTCCCTTTAACTAATACATCAGACAATGGCTGATTGAAAAGCTCAGAAAAGTAATTTAATTGTCATATCAGGCGAACACATCACGTATTTCGGAAAAGGGTAATGTTGATAAGTTCACAACACACACGCACATACTCAAGTTATTATTTAACAGAATCCTTTACAGAGCAAGTTCATACAACACTTATATGATTGAATATTCATCATTGTAATCTTGAGAAAATGCCATGCACACTTGATATACTGGGTTGTCTATGTGGATCGGGACATCTTCATTATATCACTTGCTCCTTTAACGTCTTTGACATACTTGGTTCTGTCCCCTGTTTAACACTTTCAAACAGTCGATCTTCTTGCGTCAGCAGACGCTTCTCATTAGCTTTGACTTACATTTTGGGTGATTTTTGATATATTTTCCCGGAGCTCCACGATTCACGTCCACCATTATCCGCGCATGCATATACTATTAACGTGCTCATATCCCATAGATGTTCAGGATGTTCAGGGACGCCCACCTTATATTTAACTTCTAACTAATTCCGGGACGGTAGAGGAGGGGTACGTTTGAGGTGGACAAAATTTGGGAAAATGTTTTAGTCCAAGTTGAGAATGAAAAACATTTAGAGGCCAAACCAAACATTTGAGTACTCGTAAAAAATGTGAAGTTGATTTGAGCAACTTAGACGGAGTGCCAAAAGTAAAGGGCATCAGACTAGTTGAAATTGTTTTTACAAATGGCGGCCAAAGTTTTTTAATTCCATACTCACGGGAGGCAAAGGAGGTTGGTAGGATGGTTGAAGTCTACGGCGAAGTGATGGGTTCAATGGTGGCGAAGTCTCGGAGGAAGGTCTTGAAGTTGTCAGTTCTCAGGACCTTGCAGATGGTATTGTAATCTGGGTCGAGGATGATCTTGATGATCCTGTGCATAGTATGGATGTCCATGTCTGGCAACAGGACCTTCCGGATGGTGCTGTACTCTGGGCCGAAGATGATCGTGATGATCCTGTGCATGGTATGGCTGTTCATGTCTAGCAACAGGACCTCTTGCTGATAGACTCCATCTTGGTGTAATGTCATGATAAGCTCTGACTTCCCACCATAGGCCCTCATGGTATACAAAACGTTTGTACAGTCTGGTCAGGTACTGGGGAGTAGCGATCGCCGACGTAACCTGCAACCGGCTTGGTGGTGTCCTGGTGTTTCCGATACTCTGGCCAAATCGTATTAACCTGTATCTTCCAGGGTGAAGGTTCGGCGATAGACTATGAAGGGGGAGGCCGTGACTCGTCTGGTTGCTCACTAAATTGATCAATAACGTACTATTCAAATACTTGATCAGGTGTAGGATTTTGAGCGTCGTCTGAAATCCGTGAACGTTTGACCTCTGATGACCTACCTATTGACCCCAATTAAATATTTCACTAGTGTGCATATAACCCTCGCCAATATTAATACGTGGAATGTCAGCTTGCTAGTATACACTGATCTGGTTTAGAGATATGACCAGTGTTAATTCCCCTTATCTACAGCTATAATTTTGTTAACGTTAAAAATACGACCTTTTTTCCATTTGTCACGCAAACACTACTTTGCAAAATAAATTAACACTAACACTTAGGTTTTGTTGCATGATGCAGTTTTCAGGTTGTTAACACAAAAGTAATTGAATATTAAGATAGTATTAATATAATACATGCTTATGTGTCACATTGTAAGCACTGCCTGAAATATGTGATCTTTTGACCTTTGCTGACCTACATAATGACACAATTATTATAATATACACACCAACGAGCAGATATCACCACTACCAATATTTTGAGTGGCCACAGAGTATTCTCCGTTAGTTTAAACTTAAGTTATGTCCATTTTTGTTATCCCTACCCATAATTCTAATTCCAAACATCTTGCGTCATGGTTCACTTTAACCTCTCCAAAACCATAGTGCGTCCCAGATTATCCAATGTTAACATTCATAATCCTAAAATATATGTTCGAAACTGTTAGAAAAACATAGTTTAGTCAATTTGTGTGGGGCGAGGTGGATACAAGGTGTGCACCTTCACCCCACGGACTAGTATACTGAGTAGACATAACTAACACTATACTGTACTTCTGTTATGTTCTAAATAAGTCGTGACAAGTCGTGCAAGAGTTTCACCAAAGAGATAGAAAAGTATGCACTAGTTCAGAATATGGAATGGTATCAGCCATAATTTTGGTCAGTGAGGCATCGTAAAACGTAGATATAACCTCCACATGTCTACCACACACCTTTTTGAATACCCTCAGAGTTCCCTGGACATCATAATCCTGATGGATCAGCTTCTGTACCAGAATGATATGGCGTTGTTTTCATATGTGCATACAATGAGCATGTTTTAAGGTATCTTAGAAGTTGTGATATGTAGGCACCAAAAACTGGAGCAGAAGGTATATTACCCGACGTAAAGAGACAACTGACAGTTCGAAAGGTGAAGTCATCCCTTTTGTTATACAGCTTAGTTTGGAGACCAGTGCCACTTTGAATCTCAATGCATAGATCGAGGTGTGAACCTGATCTAATACTATTAGATGTTTCTTTTATTTCGAACACTCGTGAGTACTTCAGTGAAAGGTAATATGTAATCCTCCTAGTATTGAATGCTATAAGTATGCTATAAGTTCGTCAATATAACGAAGAGTAAAGTTATTTGTCTGTCTCAGTATACCTTAGTCTGGATTAACTCTCCGTTTTTTACGAATTGTCCAGATTCGTGGAATATAAGAATGGACATGCATCTTCGTTCCCCGTTGTTTGTAACAACTGTTCCGTTAATTAAGAAATGGCGTTTGTCTTTTTTCAGTTTTTCACGGGCGATTGTTGCGTATAATGTTGAAAAATCTAATGTTTTAATATTAGTGAACTTGATCTGGATTGAGAGTGAATGTTTTCAAGTGTTGTATTGTGTTGTCTTTATGTGTGCTGTGGTTGTAGGTGCATTATAATTACCAAGGCTTGTTTTAGTCAAAGAAGAAATAGTTTGCCAACATTTATTTAGGTTTTTATTCCTAGAAACACTGTTTCTAATAACTGAAGTTAGTTTAATAAAAAAAAAAAATGAACTGAAAACCAGCCGACTACCGTCCGAACCCTACAGTAATAAAAACAAAACGCAAACCATAACATAATAGGAAAATAAGTAAAAGAAATACAGACTTACATACATACATACATACATACATACATACATCAATACATACATACATGCATACATACATACATACATATATACATACATACATACATACATGCATGCATGCATGCATGCATGCATGCATACATACATACAAACAGACGTACATACATACGAATATATAGTTATCCATTTCTTGTTTTGCTTCAACAGACTATTCAGCAGTTGGGATATTTTGGGTACATAATTTTTAGAATTGGTACATTTTGGGCTGAGCACCGGTCTAAGATATCACAAATGGGACATCTTGGGCAGTTGTGACATTTTGGGCTTCAACAGGTGTCGTTAAAGAGGTTATCCCTATCCTTGTTTTTTTTACTGGACAGTTTCCCTCTTTTATTGTAAATATGAAATACAGAATTACTGCATACCGTGAGCTACAAGTCAGTTTTGTTTTCTCTCTGTTTGCAGTACCTACTACGCCTAACACGTGTAAGAGACAGAACATAAACACACACGTAAAGAAACAATCAATTAACAATACCTTTGCAATGGCTAACTGTATGGACATTCGTTGCATGGAGGGCCCAAAACCGTTCTGTTACAAAGGCCAGTGTTATAAGAAATGTCCAAGTTCCACATTCGCAGACAGCAGTGTATGCATCTCGGGTGAAGACTGCCACAAGGCTGGCTGGATGACATGGAACAACAAATGCATAAAGGACTGCCCGCCATCTTCACCCTTTCACAATCCAGGTCTGGTGAACAACACTGACTGCATCGACGAAGAGCAATGCTGGAACGCTGGTCGGGTTATCTACAACAACAAATGCTTAAAAGGTTGCCCATTTGGGACGGTATCTCATGAGCTTCCGGTTCGTTATTGTCAGATTTACGAGACGGAGGCCTATATTGCAGGAGTGTCAGTTTTCTGTCTGCTCATCGTTACCCTATCTTGCATCTTTTTATTGCATAATCCCAAGAAGACGAGGACAAGGATTGGACAGCCAGCGGGAGACTTAGAGGTAGGTTATTGGCCAATTAATATGCTGTGAAACAATTTACGTCGTAAGAGCCATTAAAAATAACCATAACTGGTGGTGGAACAAAAATGGGCATTAGCGTCATAATCGTTTTGGCGATTGCAGGTGGCTATGTTTTAACATGAAACTAAGGCCAAATTATTAAATACTATCCCATGAATAGTAAGCGTGTAAGAATCAGCTGATTATGAGTGTAACTGTCTATGTACAACGTTCGTCTTTTTCTTGACTTGATGACGTAGCTTCCAGTAGTATTATATGATTCAGCCTATCTGCTAAACCAGTTATTTTGATGAAAGACAGAAATGTTTTATTTAACGACGCACTCAGCACATTTTTATTTACGGTTATATGGCGTCAGACATATGGTTATGGACCACACAGATTCTGAGAGGAAACCCGCTATCGCCACTTCATGGGCTATTCTTTCCAATTAGCAGCAAGGGATCGTAATGTACCCAGTCTGTAATGATATATTTTACAAAGTATAAGTAATAAGCTAATTCCTCGATAATTTCCTGGGTTATGCGTTGGGCAATGGTTATAAATAGAAAATATTACTCGTTTTGTCCACATATTTGAGAATATACCACAATCAAATATCTCATTAAAAAGTTTTACCATATATTCGAAGAATAACAATTTTCAAATATAAACAGTTCTCCAATCAATTTATCAAAACCTGCAGCTTTACTCTTTACAATAAAAGAAAGAAATGATTTATTTAACGACGCACTCAACACATTTTATTTTATGGTTATATGACGTCAGACATATAGTTAAGGACCAGACATATGTTTGAGCGGAAACCCGCTGTCGCCACTTCATAGGCGACTCTTATGTCAAATAACATCAAGGGATCTTTTATTTGCGCTTCCCACAGGCAGGATAGCACAAACCATGGCCTTTGTTGAACCAGTTATGGATCACTGGTCGGTGCAAGTGGTTTACATCTAACCATTGAGCCTTGGGAGCATTCACTCAGGGTTTGGAGTCGGTATTTGGATTACAAATCCCATGCCTCCACTGGGATCTGAACCCAGTACCTACCAGCGTGTTAACCGATAACCACGACGCCACCGAGGCCGGTTTATTTTGATGAAGTTACAAGTTGAGCAAATAACTAAAATACATATGTCTAGATTAATGATACCATTTGAGTAGGTGTAGTGATGAACAGATATATTTTTATATTTTAGTCCATTAGCCAAAGACGGGATGAATGTTCACAATGATTTTTGTCAAGGCTTACATCCCAAGAGATGGAACATGTACGCTAGATTGCAGGGATCGCAGATTTCTATGTGTAATTACCCGTTTTGTTATACTGCCCCCATTTCCACGGCAGTTATATATACCATTGTAAAACATTTATTACGATATTTAAAACAAGGCTTAGAGGCTTTAATGGATTGGAGAATTGAGATATGTTAACAATATTGAAATTCTCTGAGAGTTAGGGTCTAACACCTGTTTTGTAACGCTACAATGTACCATTCGCTTAGTTTTACTTTCGGTAGAAACTTCACATAAAGTTCAGGTTCAGCACCTCAGATATTTTCTTTGGAGATTCGTATTGCAAAAGAAGGTCATTGTGACATCCCATTAGTATTTGCATCTTTTGTGTCAGGCATTTCTGTGTAATTACACATTTTATAACCCTACCCCTATTTCCTTAACAACAATATTTCAGTGGGATTATTAAAGTTTCAACCCGTGAAAACTGACATTAAGTTTAGTTAATCTGCACACCTGCAACACAGCTGAATAAGGTTATAACAGAGAGAAGATAAAATATGTTATGTTTAAACGGGGAAACGCCGTCAAAAATTAAAAACCAAGAGCTTGTCTCGATAACCATTACTTCTCAGACGAGCGTGCGTTTTCAGAATTATGATAAATGCATTTTGAGGATATTACAAAACCCTGGATGACCACAACTTCATGTTAGGTTGGGGTCTCACGTAGCACGTTTTGCATTACGTAATGCAATTTCCACAGTTAATATCACTTGAAGTTTAGATTGACATACTCAAATGTTTTGTTAACGATATTTTATTGCACACGAATCTACACTGGGCTGCTAAATACTACTTAGATCCTACATTTAAAGTGAATTTGAAGTTATACGTTGTTAAGGCACCATTAAAATGAGCTCCCATTGGAATATTTTTTTAACATTATGCTCTTTAAAACTATATAAACCCACTAAATGTCTTTGTTATTGATGTAAACCACATTTTGATATTGAATTTATTGTGAAATAATAATGACTACAAAGGAATTATTGTTTAAATTGTATCTCTATACAAATACATTGTAGTCCATGGAAGATACTAACAAACCATAACATGACCATACCCAAACAGGCATGCTGTTGACTCCACCACTCATAAGATAAAAACAACAAACTTGTATTATGTTAAAGTGTACCTATTTATAATTTGCATTAATATACTGGTATGTCATTATGCTCTATACATTTCTTAAACATTAATATTATCGCAGTACTATATTCAAAATTATTTTCAACTAATCCAGTCATTGGAATAAAACCAACATGACATTGGGTGTCATACTCCCAGCGGAAGACAAATGATATATATTTATGTATTGGATAACGTGCGAAATGTCACGATTAGATGCAGGGAGTGAATTTCGTTTGCGTCCGTTAGACCGTACGGAAATTCACGAGCGCAAATATTTCTTGAGATTGAGGACATTATCCTATACATATGTTACTCTTAGTCTTGCTACAAAGTGATGAATGACGCTTTACAAGTAGATTTTGTTTTTATATCTTTATGGGAAAAAAACAATAACCATTACATTATGAAAGATATTAGATGGCCATGGTAATAAACATTGTATATTATTCATTACTTCCAGCAATTACTTCGTCAAGATCCTGACCAGACGACCGTGATGAGAGGCACGCGATCTTCCCTAGAGTCGACCAGTGGACGACAACCAATAAACCACGCTGATACACACCTCAAGGACGTGGCTGGATGGGAGCAGCCAATCGATGGTCATGATACATCCCCCAAGATGATTCTGTCGTGCAATGACGACAGTGATGGTCGTATTGAACAGACTGACGACTTTGAAGATTACATGTCAGGTCGTCCCTATCTAGCTAGTCGTATTGAACAGAGTGACGACAGTGAAGATTTCGTACCAAGTCCTCCCTACGTAGCTGGCCGTGCTGAGCAGTTTCGCCGCGAGGAAGATGAACTATCATCAGTTCCAACTGTCTTTGCAATAAATCGTTTCATGGATTGATCTTTATTTGATGGAATTAATGACAGTTCATAAGGTAATACAACTGGAACGTATTGTGTACAAGAAAAAGGCCTAATGAAGGACTGAAAAGACATGGAATATTGAAAACAGAAGACGAGGATCATATAAGACATAGTGTTACCAAATTCAGATGTTTGATATTCTATATTTCACGACACGACAGACTGCCCATACTGTCATAGCAATAACTTTCCGTTTCAGTATAAAGGACAGCAATGTAAATGTGAATGCTGTATATAACATAATTTGAATACTATCTGAAAATATTTTGAATTGCAAATAATGTACTTTGAATAGTTTAACACTTTTATTTGCCATTTTGTGTTACCTTGAAAATATTTTTATTTAAAATAATATATCGTGTCATGTATAATTTACAACACGTATTAACTTGTTTATCACTGACTGTAGAATGATCCATTTAAAACACAGACATAATGAGCATGACAAATGGAATAGATTTTGCATTCGGACATTCATACGTGCATGCCTGTATGTACCATTTTTCAATACTCTGGAAAATTCGATAGACGCCAGAACACTTCGAAATTAATATTCTAAATATTCTAAACATGAAACTATTGGTTTAACCCAGACACGCTATACAATGCTGTATGATAACAAGGTACCTATGTAAACATATTGTCGAACATGTAGCAACTAGGCGGCACCACTAGTAACTGAGTTCACATAGCGAGTTTAAAGTTTAAATGTGACAATTCTTAAATTGTCTTCAAGGAAACCTGCTAAAAAAAATCATTAGAAAGAAATAGGCAGAGTTACGTTCCCTAACCACTAACCACTCCGGCGCGTTCCGGTTACTTCAGGAATGACCGATGGCCACAGTTTGATTGCAAACATATTTTATTGTACAAAGAACAAAAGAATTGGGCACAAGTTTGACAACTACGAGGCCCTCTTCTATATTCATACAATATACTTGGCGACCTATATTACATAGCTGTAAATATAAACTATACAAATAGTACATCACGTGCAGTTAAATTCGCTATCTCATTTACAAATAATCCTTATGGTAATTTAAATAATACTTTATTAATCAAAGCAATGAGGTTTTTATATATATTTTGAACATAAGTAAATATGTCGTTATTATTGGCATCGCTTAATGTGCTTCTATCATATAAAAGTAATTGTAAATCTATTGGTTGAGAAAGCTGTAAGGAATTACATAGACTCAGTCTCTGTTGTTCATATTGTTTACAGTGTAAGAAAAAAATGGATACTGTTTCCTAATCTGTATCCACAGTTACATGAAGGGTCTGTAGTAAGTCCACATCTGTACAAATCGGCGTTTAAAGGGCTACATCCATGTCGTAATCTAGTATGCAATATATTTTCTATTCTTTTTTTTCCATTGTACACAGTTTTTGTTTCTCCTTTCACTCTGTTGTAAGACCGGTGTCAATATATAGCGAATTTGAAGCAAATTTAAGCATGCCAGTGATTACCCATGCATCTTCTAACTGTACCTTTTCTAAATTATCTGCGTTTAATTGTGAACAGCCATCCCAGACCTCTAAAGCATATTCTAGGACGGGATGAATGAAAGTACTACTAGTATATATTCGCATTAGAGTTTGACGATTTAATAACAGTCTGTATTTCCTTAATATTGAGATCATTACCGATGCTGATGTGCATACATTTAGAATATGACTTGACCATTTTGCATCATCTGCTAAAGTAAAATCTAAATGTTTATGCGTTTTTGATTTGTTTAAAGTTGTGTCACCAAATACAAGACATGGTTCATTAATTAATTTGGTTAGAGAAAACAATAAAACATTCGTTTTATTCGGGCTAAAAGGTAACTAACCATTTGTTTGACCATTCATAAAATTTCAACAAATTAATGTTTAGACTGCGTTCTATAACTGAAATGTCATTTGACGATATTCCAATACTTGTATCATCGGCAAATAGCCTTGTACACAGTCTAGTTCATCAGCAATATCGTTAACATAGATACAAATAATAAGGGACGTAAAACGGATCTTTGAGGTACTCCAGCCTTTAAGTTCCATAATTTGATAACGTTCCATTTATATACAGTCTTTGTTTCCTATTAGAAATATAATTATTAATCCATTAAACCCCTGTGCCATAGCCGATCAAAGGCCTTGGACATGTTACAGAAAACTGCACAGAAATATTCTTTATTGTCCAGTGATTTACACATTTTATTATATAGTTGATTGTGAATCGTCAGCTGAGATTTATGCATGCCAGTCCCTGGCATCATAAATGTTCCCACCTATGCTTTAAAAATAAAAAGAATGATAGATGTAAAAATTAAGTTGATGAAATTGCGTTTTGTTAAATATAGGAGATGAATCTAGCGAGCCGTCACACACCCTGATTTAAAAAAAAAAAAATGTGCATGGAATTGTTTGTTTGTTTCAAAGTGCAATCTCGCCTCACATTAATTATCACAATTTCGTTTAAACATACAAACACACCTGCAGTTTTAATAAATTGTGTGTGACAATAACACAGTTGTAATATATAATAGAAACCTGTGTAATTTGCTACAAGTTATTTATTTCTGAGCCGATTGTTTTCTAAAGTACTCACAAAAATAGTATATGTTTGTTATTTTCAAAACAATAAACATACTCCTGTTTGACTAAATATTTCGTTTGATGTAAATTAATTAGGCCTATATACATTGTAAATTTTGCTATTATAAAATAAATCTACCGATAGTAACAGTACTTGTTTTGTTTACATCGAAATATCTATGTAAACATATTTAAGGTTAAATGTTAAAATGAAGATATTATTCTATACATGATTATAAGCGTAAGTGGCAGGCAAAACACAAAAACCTAATATTTAAAAAAATCCTCTCCCCTCAACAGTTTTTCCTCCTCCAGAAAGAAACCCCACTAACAACAACAAATGTGCCCCTAAATAAACAATAGCCTACAACGCAAGCCCACACACCAGTAAACACGCACAACCAAAAACATAACCCAGACTAAAACTCA
>JAECMU010182481.1:0-10869 GCA_016106625.1 Dracogyra subfuscus
ATCAAAAGTTCGGTGCACCTCGAACTTTGACCCAGCCGGAAGTTATTTGCTTTAGTACTACCCGAAGAGGTACATGATATGCCCATCAGGAGTTTGATGGAAAACCATATCTATATTAATTAATATATTACCGGTATGATTCAATTACAATTATGTGAAATGTTTGCAATGGGATAGATGAAAAGTTTGTTTTGGATCAACCACCATCCCAAGTTGTTTCTGCATATGAGGTTTGATGGTCCTGTATGCATCTGAATGCAAGATGTGATTTGGATAAGGATTTACTGTTATGTGCAGTAGACCGTGAAATGTAGGTCACAGTGACCAAGTAATAGTATGCGAGACACAGCCATCCAATGTTTTCCTATATGTGAGGTTTGATGGTCCTGTATGCATCTGTATTCAAGATATGGTCTGGGCAAGAAAAGGTTAAAATATGGACAGACGACAAGACAGACATAATACGACCCATCATTGATGGGCATATAAAAATGGATAAAAAATGTATTTGCCCTGGGTTGGGTTCCTGGCCTCCAGAGGTCAGACCTGGGGCGCACATGCTCGAAACCTTATTGGTATATGAGCATGTTAAAAATATTAGTTATTATTACCATACCATACAAAAAATGAAACATATACAGTAAAGTTTAAAACCTAGGGTTTGTCACTTTAAAACTGGCGAATATTAAAAAAAAAATTTTATTGTTACTGGTACATGTATGTGGTATCTACAATCATAAAAACCTTTCTTACCGTCTGCCTCGGTCACGCTTTGGAGACTTTCGTGAGTATCGGTTTCTCGATCGACTCCTGAAATGTTTTGGGTTTTTTAATTCAAATTAAAAGTAATCACTTAAAGTTAAAATTTGTTTACTGACACCACTAGAGCAAGTTGACTTATTAATTATCGGCTATTGGACACCAAACATTTGGTAATTCTCAGGGCTAGCTCTGGCAGTTGCCAAATTCGCCAACTGCGAATTTTAAAAACAAATGGCGAATTTTATTAAAATTTGCCGAAATAATTTCAAGTATTAATTGATATTTTGTGACAAAATTACAGGGTTTCTGTACGTTTAATAGATAATTTGGGAGAAATTTTCTGCTGGCCCAGAGTTAGCCCAGATTCTGACATAATGTAAAGTTTATTTTATTTAATGACACCACTAGAGCACAATAATTTATTAACCATCGGCTATTGGATGTTGAACATTTGGTAATTCTGACAAATTCTTAGAGAGAAAAACTGCAAAAAAAATGCATTAGTAGTAAGGGATTGTTTATATGCACCACTTCACATACAGGATATAGCACATGCCAGTTGTGAGTGAATGAACGAATGAATGAATGTTTAACGACACCCCAGCACGAAAAATACATTGTCTATTGGGTGACAAACTATGTTAATGCAAATAATTAAAGTGATGATCAACATCAATATAAAAATGCAAGGTTGAAACAAAAACAGTGTAAAGAACTGTGCAAAAATACAAATACAAATATCACAGAATTTTACGGATACTGAATTTTACTCTAAATTTCAATTTGTGCTGTATTGGCCATTCTCAAAGAGAATGTTACACCCCTGCACCACGGTGAATGCTAGTTGTGGTGCACTGGCTGGAATTAAAAATGTCAGTCATTAGTCTATTGCAAAATATGCTGTGTGATATGGATGACTTGTGTGTGATAGATGACTAACGATGAACATAAAAATCATACATACTGGTATGGAAAGGCACCTTAAAGCTTTTTTTTCCCTTTTTTTGGGGGGTGTTTTTTTTTGGGGGGGGGGGGGATTGTTTGTTTTTGTTAGTTTTTTTAATTTTAAATAAATAGTTTATTGTCCCATAGTTTATTGCCCAGAAATATGTTATGATAGTGTCATGGTTGGAGCCCTGAATTCATTACCGTACAAAGTACATAGACAATATACTACTGTCCAAACCAAAATGTTAACAACTACGAAAAATTGCTCTACTACATGTGTACCTTTATTTTTCATTAGGTTTTACTCACATTTTGTCCAGACAGAAATCTAGGAAAAACCATTGCAATGACACAGATTCCACATACTAGATGATATCCATGTCACCAATATCGACTTCGCTAAGATCGCATAGGGCAAAAAGCATGTAATTTGGTGCTGGCTGCCATTTTGACTTTTTATGGAATATTCTCCAAGAGGGGTGAAAGGATATGACTTAATCTAGCAATGTTATAACATGTTATCATATAAAAGCAAATGTGATGACGTCATATTAATTTTTTTAAATATGTTTTGTTTGTTTAAATATACCACTAAAGATCATTGATTTTATATTAATTATGTCACATGCTTTGGAGGCTTTCACCCCTCTTGAAGAATATTCCATAAAAAAAGCAACATGGCAGATGGCTGAAAAATGCATGTATTTTGCCCTATGCTATCTCAGCAAAGTCAATACTGGCCACATCGTTACAATCTCATAATATGTTTCTGATATCACACTACTGGAGAGTGTGTTTGACATAATCACAAGACATGATTCAGATTGTTGTGTTAACCGAACTTCTCAGTGTTCCAGTTCAGGTAACCCCAAATCTGTTCCCACATGCACTCAAATCAAATGTGTTAATCATTTACACCAAAATCACTGGCATTGTTTATTTGCAATGTATCTCTTATATATACATGTAGCGGTTAAGAAATAGTATTTAAATTCAAATATAATTGAGTAGAAAATATTTAACCTTATGACTACTGTCACTTTAGTCGACAAAAGTCGACATCACACATGTACGCGAGTCCTGAATGTGGCAATCGATATAGGTTCCACTATTTCCTGTGGTTTCATAATGGGAGGAAACGACGTAGGCCTAAACTATTATTTTATTTATTTAGCTGTCAAAATCACAAAGGTATGCATATAATGGAGAGGGTGTGCTGAAAATCACATGACTTGTTTTCACAAAATCTAAAAACAGTTTCCAGTGGGTTCCCATGAACACAAGGTATGGAACCGAAAAAGTGTTTCCCAGAAAACTTAAAATCCAATGGCCTGTATCAATAGCAAAGTATCTTTCATACGCACCATCCCACTATACACACCATCCCACTGACAGAATAGAACAAATCATGGCCTTTGACATACCATTGATGGTGTACTGGCTGGAATGAGAAAAGAGCTCAATGGGTCCACCGACAGGGATCGACCCCAGACTTACCACACATCAAGTAAGCATTTCACCACTGGGCTATGTACCACCGTAACGGCAAGGAGTACCTCCAGGTGTTGGAAAATCTATGATGAGGATCGTATTTAATTTAGTGGTAATTTCTTCTTTGACCAAAATATTTTAATTACCTTGATAACGATCTTCGACGGGATGATCGCTGTGGTGACCGTTTTCGTGGCGATTTTGACCGTCTTTTTGGTGGAGACACTGATACGCGACGTCTTCTCGACCTAGATCTCGATCTCCGATGCAGAGATGATCGGCGTGGTGATGGTCGGCGTGGTGACAGTGGCGAACGGCGCCGCAAGGGAGATCTTCGTCTGGGTGATGGCGTCCGTCGTCGTGGTATCGGTGATCGGCGTCTTGGCAACCGCCTTGGTGACCTTGACCGTGCTGGAGACCTCCTGGGAGACCTTGACCTTACTGGAGACCGCCTTGGTGACCTTGACCTTACTGGAGACCTCCTTGGTGATCCTGCCCTTACCGGTGACCATTTGGGTGGCCTCGGCGGTGACAATTCAGGTAATCTGCCTTTCTCTACAGAAGACACCACCCGCCTTTGAGGTGACGTTCTCTTTTTGGGTGATAAACGCGAACCAGATCTGGATCTGTCGGGACTGATGCGCTGATCTCCCGTTGTTGGAACTCTCTTTGCGTCAGCGTGGGAGTCAATATTTTTCCTGTCCCCACTTCTGGACCGTGAAGGACTGTTCTTCTTCCTTTCTGGGGAATACTGTGAGGAGCTGGACGGAGAGGATTCAGAGGACGACGACGAACTTCTCCCTCTAGCTTTCACTTCAACAGCAGACGACGATCGGGAACTAGAAGAGGACGATGACGCCGATCGACTCCTCGTGACTGATGGTTCTTTCTCCGGTGGTAGTTCAATGTCGAGATATTTGGCCGAGTGTTTTGCTGGTATTTCCGCTCTTTCCAGTCTGGGTGTCTTGTGCACAGGTGAATTTGTCGCCCCATGCCTACTGGGTGATGGAGATCGGGATTTCACTTGTTTTTTCGGAGATGAAATTTTTATCTCGGGAATCGGCTTAATCTGCCTGCCTACTTTCCTGAAATTAAAAGGAAGCAAACACTGAAAAATATGAATCAGCTCCAATGAAACAACCGGTTACTTGGTGCCAGAATACAGTAGAATTTTGTTGGGTCGAACTTGGAAGGGACGAATACATTGCAATGCTCGAAACAAGAACAAAGTCCTCCAGTTATACTTACACAGTTGACAAAAAATTTAGGTCGAACTAGTTACCTAATGTAACGATGCACTCAACACATTTTACAGTTATATGGCCGTCAAACATATGGTTAAGGACAACACAGATTTTGAGAAGAAACCCGCTGTTGCAACTTCATGAGCTACTATTTTCAATTAGCAGCAAGGGATCATTTATATGCACTATTCCAGACAGGGTATAACATATCACAGCTTATGATATACCAGTCGTGATGCACTGGCTGGAATGAGAAATAACCCAATGGGCCCACCGACAGGGATTAGATCACCTTGATTAATTAAACATTGTCAATTGAAAGTTAAACATCGTCAATTGAAAGTCAAATATTTGGTAATTCTGATTTGTAGTCATCAGAGGAAACACGCTACATTTTTCCCAATGCAGCAAGGGATCAAGGGATCTGTTATATGCACTTTCCCACAGACAGGATATCACATACCACAGCCTTTGACCAGCTGTCACTGGTTGGAAGAAGAAAATTCTCCAATAAAGTGCTATTCCACATCAGTATGTCTAAGGAGAAAACATAATTTTAAATACTATTGACTATTATTTACACGAATATCTCTCTAAACCGGACACTTACAGGAGCATTTTTTTATTATTATTTTTTGGTTTATTTAACGACGCACTCAACACATTAAATTACGGTTATATCGGCGTCGGACATATGGTTATGTCGAGAAAAAACCCCAGTGGTCAGCTGACGGGGATCGATCCTAGACCGACCGCGCATCAGGTGGGCACTCTACCACTGGGCCATGCTGCCCGCTCTCACAGGAGCAAGGAAAAAGTACATTTTAAAGGGGCGTCCAATTCAAAGAGGTTCTGTTTTGCAATGATATTTAAAACATCCAGCTTTCGGGGACTTCCGGTTTTGAGGAGTTTCTCTGTATTAATTAACTGGAAAAGAAAACGGTCCATACTTTGCAAGTTCACATGTTGCCATAGCAACTTGATCCAGTGGCGGCAATGGTGGTGTCCGAATATTTAATCTTGAAGAACTTGTGTCATTATGCACGTGACCATTCCTGTTTTCATTCTGTTAAAAAAAAAGGAATAATAATGTAGTGAACATAAACTGTATTTAGGCAACCTGTGCTCCCAAATCAAAGTTAAAGCAATATAGGTATATTTATCAGTAAAACTATATAGGTATATTTATCAGTAAACCTATATAGGTATATTTATCAGTAAAGCTATATAGGTATATTTATCAGTAAAGCTATATAGGTATATTTATCAGTAAAGCTATATAGGTATATTTATCAGTAAACCTATATAGGTATATTTGTCAGTAAAGCTATATAGGTATATTTACCAGTAAAGCTACAATGTGTATAGGTATGTTTATCAGTAAAGCTATATAGGTATATTTATCAGTAAAGTAATATAGGTATATTTATCAGTGAAGTAATATAGGTATATTTATCAGTAAAGTAATATAGGTATATTTATCAGTAAAGTAACGTAAGTATATTTATCAGTAAAGTAATATAGGTATATTTATCAGTAAAGCTATATAGGTATATTTATCAGTAAAGTAACATAAGTATATTTATTAGTAAAGTAACATAGGTATATTTATCAGTAAAGCTATATAAGTAAATTTATCAGTAAAGCTATATATGTATATTTATCAGTAAAACTATATAGGTATATTTATCAGTAAAGTAACATAGGTATATTTATCACAAAAGCTATATACATGTAGGTACATGTATATTTATCAGAAGAGAGCTATTAGCTGAGCAAAACGTTACTTGAGACTTTGTGATCAACTGATAGCTCTTAGCAATTTCAACGCACACGATGGTCTAAAAGCCGAGCTAGTTGGCTTACGATCGTTACAATGTCACTTTGATGCAATTTTCATGTTTCCACTGGCCACTGATAAGTCTTTGCTACGTGTGGCCAAAAATATCAAAGAGAATAGATATTTTCCTCATCACCTGCACACAAGAGTTACATTTATCTGCTGAGCAAAACGTCTTTAGATTAAACATTTATAAATAGAGAAATTGTTTGACATACATGTCTTGGTGTTTCATCTTCTTCAGGTTCTTGGGGTGGCTGCCATTTGATTTTTTCCTGAAACACAATTTTAGAAACATAAATAAAATAAAATGAATGAATGGATGAATGAATGGATGAATGAATGGATGAATGAATGGATGAATGAATGGATGAATGAATGAATGAATGGATGAATGAATGAATGGATGAATGGATGAATGAATGGATGAATGAATGAATGGATGAATGGATGAATGAATGGATGAATGAATGGATGAATGAATGAATGGATGAATGGATGAATGAATGGATGAATGAATGAATGAAGGAAGAGAGGAAGGGAGGAAGGGAGGGAGTTAGGAAGGAAATGTTTTATTTAACAATGCACTGAACACATTTTATTTATGATAATATGGCATCAAACATCTGGTTAAGAACCACACAGATATTGAGAGAGGAAACCTGCTGTCATCACTTCATGGGCTACTCTTTTTGATTAGCAGCAAGGAATCTTTTATATGTACTATCCCACACAGGGTAGTACATACCACAGCCTTTGATATACCAAATGTGGTGCACCTGAAACACAATTTTAGAAATATAAAGTAGAATTACTGAATCAATGGAATGAATCAATGAATCAATGAATCGATGAATCCAATCAATCTTTTTGTTGGTTACAACCAAGACAAACACTGCAAAAATGAACGCATACTTCTACTTTTGTTTTCTCTTTTGTCTTCTCATACTCGGAATCCGAACTGGAGGATGCATATCTGCCTTTCGACCGTGAACCCGTCCTTGACCGTGACCTTGAACCAGATGATGACCTTGAATGAGAACGTGACCTCGGCCTCGATTTCGACCTTGACCTTGACGAAGCTGATGACCCTGAGGCAGTCTTTTTCTGTGTGGTTATGGCAACCGTCTCTGGTAACTTGACTGGATCGGCTGCCACAGGGATTTCCGATGCTCCAGCTAGATCGTACTGGATTTTACTCGTGCTGTTAACCAGTTTAACACTCTGCATGTTGGTAGCAGCAGAAGACTGGAGATCAGTGCTTGCTACACTTGCCAGTGGCGCTGTTGGTGAAGATAGTTTGTCTGGTCTGCAAATACATTTTACATTCCTGTTAATATCAGGTGCAGATTCAGGGGTGGCAAGTGAGGGAGCCTAGACCCCCTGCTTATGATGAAAAAACTTATTTCCATTAGAGTTAATATCAATTGAAGATCCAGGAAACCAAGGCGGTATAGACAGTTAACATTGATGGTTTATTTTAAATAAAGAAATTGTTTTTATACATTCTCAACATTGCTGCTTTAAGAAGTCAGCTATTTATCTAAATGTATTTTTACATGCAATCAACATTCCACCATAATGGGGGTGGTTTTCTGAAAAAGTTAACATGGATGGTTTATTTTAAATAAAGAAATCATTTTTAAATATTCTCAACATTGCTACTTTAAGAAGTCAGCTATTTATCTAAATGTATTTTTACATGCAATCAACATCCCACCGTAATGGGGGTGGTTTTCTGAAAAGGTTAGACAAACCTGTTGGAAGCAATGGTTGGTTCTTTCTGAACTGTGGTATTTGATTTCTGTCCGGGTGTCCAGTGGGTTGGTGGAGGGCTTTCGGATAACCGTCGAATCACTGGTCTGAAAAATACATGAGAATCCTTTTTTTATCCTGTTACCACTAACATTACATGTAACTAACTTGCGTCAAAATTTCAATTTTGGTCGAGCACAGCAAGTGTTGCCTTCAGTTTAATAACAGAAAGTAGGGCATAAACACAAGATGGAGGGGCATGATGGAAAACTTTTACTTCAAAAGAGGGGCATGAAGGCAACTTACTCTCTATCAAGTTTCTCAGACAAAAATGTTATCACCCTTTTCCTCAAGCCTATGTAATTTGTTGGATATGGATGCCTTTTATCATATTAACAATTATATTTTACAATTTCTTACATATCACGGAACATATGGCGAGTGGCAAACCAGAGAGGAAACCACTTTTCAGGACACAAGTTCAAGTAAGAAGGGCAACCAAGGCACTGTCTGTCATTGCAATTGTAAAATTCAAACCCTGAACGAATCATAATAATTGTTTGAAGCAAAGAGATGAACTCATACTAGTAGTTTTTATCGCTTTTAAGCCGACTTTTCCGATTTAACTATTTTGCTTAGACTAGATTTTAAATTCTTTATGTATTCAATTTTAGTAAAGTATATATGGAAATAAAGATTAGTATTGTCATAAATATATACAAAAATATGTATTTAGTTAGGAATTATTAGTTAAAAACCATTTATGTACTTCATAAATTTAATTCAAGTTTATAAAATATATAACCCCCAACTTCCCCTTAAAAAGGTTTTTCACAGTAACCACAAATCTTAATTAAAATTAATATTTAAATATATAGATTTGTTCCATCTTTGTATCATAAATGGATACACTGAAACCATACTAGTAAATTTTTTTAAACAAATTATTCTGACATCATTAAAAATATACAGTGTGTTTAAACATACTTTGGCATGACTCTTCTTGGATGCCCAACATCCTTATGACCTCTGGCAGCAGCGGAATCAGAATCAGAAGAACTTGATCTGGAACCTGACCTGCGATGACGACCAGATGGTACAGGTTGTGTCCTGCCATCCCGGCGACGTCTCCTGCTGGAATCAGATGATCCTGAACTCGACCGTGACCCACCCTTCTGCGATCGAGCAGCAAGCACTTTGTCATTTTTCGGACGTCTGTCTTTGGAATCTGAATCTGAACTCGAAGCCGACTGGGATCGATGTGTGTGCGACCGTGTCCCTGGTGCCTTGTTCACGTTTCTACGTCTCGCACTGGAGTCCGAGGAACTGGAAGCAGTTGGAGATCGAGGTCTAGCCAGTCTTGCTGAAGGTATTCTGTCATCCTTTTTACCTCTCTCGTCAGAATCTGAAGAAGAACTCGAACCAGAGGATCTGTGCCTGCGTGATCTTACAGGAACAGCACTCTTCTGACCTCTCTCCAACGACCTTGACCGTGACCGTGACGATTTTCTGCCTCCACGTTGTGGAAGCCTGTCCAGCTGTTTCAGGTTTCTTGTGTTAACTCTCTCACGAGAAACTGACCTATTGCCACGGCGAGGTGAATATGACCTTGACCTTCGGTCACGTGGTCTTGATGGAGAGAGGTGTCTGGACCTCGGACTAGACCTTCTCACTGGAGATTTAGATTCAGATCTGACCCGAGATGTTTTAGGAAAGTTGTTTCTGTCTCGAGACCTGATTGGACTTCTCTCTTTGGAACTGGAGCTTCCCCTCCGTCGCCTGGGCAACTCAGGTGATGATGGTCTGTAACCACGGACATTTCTACTAGATTTAGTCAGCGACACAGATTCTTGTTTAGACCTAACCGGGGATATCCTATCACCTCTCTGATTTCTCAGCCTTTCTGGCGACCTAGATTCTCGTTTGGCCCGCACCGGAGAAATCCTTTTTCTAATCCTCTCTGGTGACCTCGACTCGGATCTAGCCTTCATTGGTGACATTCTTTTCGGCCTCTGGATCTGTGACCTTTCTGGTGACCTAGATTCTCGTCTTGCCCTCACTGGTGACATTCTCTTTGACCTCTGATTTCTACCCCTATCCGGTGACCTAGACTCAGGTCGAGCCCTCAGTGGCGACATCCTATTTGACCTCTGGCCTCTCAACCTATCGGCTGACCCAGACTGTCGTCGTCCCATCATGGGCGACATCCTACCGCCCATCTGACCCCTAGATCTGTTCGGTGACCTCCTGAATGTAGAACCAGGATCTGGAGATGGGGATCGGGCTGTTCTTCTTCCATCACCCCCTCTACCCGGTGGATCAGCCTCTCTCCTGTAGGCAGCCACTCCAGGGAAGCTGCGAGTGTTCGTCCCAAACCTGAAAACCTCCTCAGTCTCGGTTCCGGTCGTACTTTTCTCGAGGAATTCTCTTGGATCGAAGTCTCCTCTCTCTGACATCCGTTCTGGTCCGTAGCCTTTCATGAGCCTTTCCGCCGCCTCCTTCTTAGATTTGACAGTGTTACCACTCTGCGTGGCCGGTCTACCGAAATGGGTGTCCACCTCAGACTGTGAACTGCTGTCGCTGTCGGTGTCCGAGTCTTTCTCCGTTATTGTTTTGTTGTCCTTCCTACGGTGTTGTTTCTTCTTCTTCTTCTTTTTCTTCTTTTCGCTCTTCCTGTCCCTTTCATCATTGCCCTCGTCCACTTCATCGCCCTGCCCAGATTTGTTTTTGTGGTGCTTCTTATGCTTTCTGTGCCTGCAACAAACAGTTTACAAAAAATGACCAACTTCATTGCTACAGCAGGCTGTATGTTACTGTATATGTATATGT
>JAECMU010182496.1:0-10559 GCA_016106625.1 Dracogyra subfuscus
GATGTACAATATTACAAAATAACATGGGCAAAATACAGCCAGAAGGCTTACCATTAAACATACGTATTGTTTTAATTCTTCACTATTTCCTATAAGTGAACATGTGAACCATAATATGTGTCACAATTAGGAACTATAGTGGACCGTGATGAATGAACTCTCACCTGCAAGTGATCTGTGTAGTGAGATCTTAAAGTCTAGTGACAGATTTTGTCAAACTTGGTTTGAAGTCAATTTGATAATTTGGGTCATTACACCATGAACAGCTATACTAGACATGTGTAACTTATAAAGTCTAAACAATACACCAAAAGATAGATGCACTATATCATCCAATAAACCTCCATATCACAATGGTCATCCACACAATAGATGGCCATCAACCAAGCAACCACTAAATGGTAATGTATGACTTTGTTGGTAGTTCTAATAATTATTATGAAACAGTCACATTTCAAAATTTGGTTCGAAATAAACTTATTTTTCTCTCTTCTGCATTCCATTTTTCCAAATATTTTCCGGAAGTCACCTCACTTCCTTTTTTCTTATAAAACATAAAACATGAAATTAGAGTTAACCTCTCAGGGCTGAATTAATTCTGTCTGCAGGAAAACACTATTATTTATTTAGGAAACCCATTTCAAAAGTTGTTTTGGTCATCGTACCCCCCAAAAAGAAATTGGGGGTTGTTGCATATCTGCAACATCTGTCCTGAAGTATAAATTATGTATCATTCTAAATTATAACCAGCTGACCTGGAATTTCAGACATAAAAACAGTATGTTTGATAAACAAGTTTAATATTTTATTAAAAAATAATTAAAAAAAAAAAAAAATTAAAAACAAGTGAAAAGTGAATTATAAAAGTTGTTAAAACAATATTTGGCTTAAATAGCACTAATGTCATTATTTAACATTCTTCAAACTAATCAAATAATTATCGTCTTTTTTGCAACTCCTCCCATGTTGATGTTGTAAAGTTTCACCAACGCTGGTCTTTGAACCTCAACATACTTCTTTTCTGTTGTCTGAGACCATCACCTACACATATCTACAGGTACAGCTGCAGCATAATTTAATGCCAAAAACACTGGTTTGTTGTCGAACCATTTAACAACAGACTTCACCTTCATGATCGGATACCATCCCATTGGGAACAAGAATTACTTCTAGAATCTTATGCTCAGTGATCTTATCGGAATGTTTAATCAAACCAGCATCAGGACCAGCACCAGACTGACCTGTTTCAACAGGTGCCCGAGGACCTGCATTATTCAATGGTTCCACAGTGGCTACTAAGGATTCTAATTCCGATTGAGAAGCCAGATTTGTTTTTTGTTTTAATTCATCTGTGTCATCAAGCAATATACCATCTGGTAAAATGATATCAAGCTCAAGAGAAGCATTATGTGGGTTATTATTGGAATTATATTCACTACTTTTATTATGCTTGTTATGTTGCTGCTTGTCTGTGTTTAAGCGTGCTGCAATAACTGCCAGGGATTCAAAATCTGAATCACAGTCATCAGAACTGTCCCGTTCATGTACTGTAAACTGTATAAAATGTATTAGAGTAGGGTCATTATTTATTTAAATGTATCATATTATAATAGGTTTTATTATTCAATACATTTACTATTGTTACTCAACAGACGATACAAATTGTTTGTTTGGAGCATAAAACCACACACCCCGAGTCAAGAAATAACAGTGAAATAAGAAATGTGCCTAAAAACATGCATAGAACTTGAAACATTATAGATCTGCCCCTGTATTTTACAAATATAATCGTGCATAAACTAATATTGTTTGTTTATATATGCATGTGACACTGTCTTGTGTCTGTTGATATTTCTAAAAAAATTTAAACGTATATATTGGAGTTGTATAAGGCAAATGTTAACAATTTGTACTTCAGGACATATGTTGCAAATTTGCAACACAATTTTCAGAAACTACTTAAAACACTTAATATACCATAAATTGACACAGTATTGTAGTAGATTAAAGATAATTTAGTCATTTATAAGTACAACATAAAGTTAGTTACATGAAATGCACAATGGAGTATGTATTTACCTTGGAATCAAGTCATGTTTTTCAAATTAAAAACAAGCTGAAAATGTCATTTTCCCAGGGACATTCAGAACATCCTTGGATGCTATATAGTTGAATGAATTGAAACAATGCTTTAACAATATAATACTCTAGCCTATTGTCACACAATTAAATGTATAATATTAAAACGACAATAAATGCAGCTTACTAAATCTATTGTTGCAGATTTGCAACACCAGCCCTGAGAGGGTTAAATTAAGAATTCGAGTGCTATGATAAAATAATGAAAATAATTTTACTGGGCAACACCACTGATAATTACAACATCACGCCCCTAAAATTAAAATGTATTAAATTTTAAAATTTTACATTTATGTATTTGCCCAGGAAATAATCTTTACATTGATCTAAAAAAATAAAATCACAGTTAATACATTAAATAAACTAAATATCTATAGTTATGTCAAAGTGGCGACATGTACATAGTGCAGTGTTGACAAACCAAATAATATGCTATTGGCCCAAGGTCACAAACCAATTTTCTACACAAAATCATACTCCACACATACTATTATCCTTAGCCGGCAATCAGGACAACATTCACACCCTATCGAATCAAAGAAAACTAGTTATGACATCGGTACACAGCAAACTAAATTATTATCATTACAGTACACAATGTACATGAAAACCCCTAATACTTATTAGTAAGTCCAATATCAATATCCTTTAAAAATCTGCAAATGGATATTATTCTTAAAGAAACATAAAAAATTGCATAAAGCAAATATCAAACTGACAAATATAAAAATATTTACCCAAACTGTAACTCTAAGGGACTATAACTCGTAATGCAATTTCAAAACTGCACAACGTTTGCCATCTACTTCCTCTGCTGTATACACTAAGCTACTGTCTTAGATTTCAATGAAGTCTGAACATTGAGGTATGCAGAACATCATATGAGCATCATATTTCACATCTGACATATTGGTGGAATATGCTCACTTTCTGCAAGACACAAATATGTTCACAAATCTAAAAATAAGACATCTATGCCACTAAAATCTACCAAATTAGAACATGGTCATTTTCCACAATGTGTACCCAATAGAACAATGCACACATTTTAGTTCATGTATTAAGACAATCATATGAGTATTAACTGTTATGTTTAGTATTATACCATACATAAATCATAAAGTACTCCCTGTGTCTACCATAACATAAACACACAATATAAAACACTTCCTGTCCTACACAATAAACCAATATATGAAATTCAAAACATGCAGATGTGCATATATTTTCAAAATAATAAATTCAATAACACTAAAAATAATAGCACCAGTTACATCACTTCCATATGTAGCTGAGAAAACCAGACCTTTTGTCACAAATACACAGAGTATATAACATACAGCCACAAATAAGTTTCTAATCTTTGACTGCTACCCATACTGTCTTTTAATATACTGTGACAACAAATAAGGAACAATGTGAATTTAATTAAATGCAAGGTGGGGGTCTACTAACTAGTAGCTTATGAGCTTTTACATCTAGTCTACACGCTGTGAGCCATGTAGCATTTTGGGAAGGCTCTCCCACAAATTGAACAAGGTATTGAATTCCATCAATAGTATCTCTTTGAGCTAAAATCCGTTTAATCTTATTTGATCTATCATCTAAATATGCAAGCGTATTTGGGTCGACATGATCAGTATCACGATACCTAATGGGTTTCTGTATTAGTCTCTTGGGTCGTGTAGACCCAGGAAATAACTGTACTGATGTATCTCAGACGACTCAGTCTGTGTTTCTCGTGTACAAAATGTCTTTACTGTTGTTTTGGTAACACTTTGGAAGAAATGTGAAGGTGATGGCTGCCGAACATGAGCTATTTTAAGTCGATCAAGATGAACTGGTAGAGTAAACTGCTTCTTTCCATTTGGATCATTTAGTTCAACAGTATGGCCACTGGTAACAGTATTCACCACATAAGGTCCTGTATATCGTTTTTTAAGTTTTCTACCACTACCCGTCGACTCATCAAGCAAATACACATAGTCTCCTGTGGACAGTTTCAGGTTTCCTTTTGTTTTATTTGTATGTGATAGCATTTCAGCTTTTGATTTTTCAAGATTTTGATGAATTTGTTGTCGAACTGAAGAAAGCAACTGAAGCTTCAGCTCCATGTAACTACTGATATCTGCAGATAAAGACTGCAAGCAGCTGACATGGTTAACCAAAGGAAACTTGGGTCTCTGTGCAAATAGAATCTCAAATGGAGAATATCCCATACTGGAGTTCATAGCAAATACAATAGGTAACAGATATATATCCCAATTATTGCAATGTTCATTCATAAAAGGTGTGAGCCGATTCGCAAGGTTGGCATGTGCTCGTTCACACTCCTAGGGAATGGTGTACAAAACTTGGTGTAAACTGCTGTGGAATCTGCAATATTTTACATAATTCTTACGTAACCCTAGCAGTAAATTCAGAGCCCTGGTCAGTAATTAAAGTGTCACAAACACCATATGTTGTAAACAATTGAAATAAAGCCTCAGAAACTGTGATTGCATCCTTGTTTGCTATGGGATATGCAACAAGAAATTTGGAGAATAAATCCACTGCTGTTAAGATATACTTATTTCCACGAGTAGTGCATGGTAGTGGACCATATAAATCAATTTCCCATACTGAGAATGGAGCGGTAGGTGTCGGGTATGCCACAATTTTATTTTTCTGATGTACTTTAGTTATGTTACGTGATTGACAGTCATGACAAGATCTAACATAGTCAGAAACTAAAGTTGCCAGTCGTGGAAAATAGTAATGTTCCTTAATACGGTCAATTGTATCTTGAATGCCACCATGAGCAGCCAGTGGTGCATCATGAAACATCCTAAGAACAACAGGAATCATAGACTGTGGTAACACTAACTGAAATGGAGACAATGCTTTTGCTCGTTTGGATCTTGCTAATCGAGAATGAAATAACATTCCATCTATTAATGCATAATCCGACTGCTGAAGTAATAAGAGACGAACTTGTTTCTGCGAACTCGGTAAGGTGCCAGTTGACAAATAGTCTATCATGGGTGTCAAGCTTTTATCCATGTCTTGTGCATGACGAATATTCTCTGGGGTCATATCTAATTGGAATACAGCTGAAGGAACTGGAAAAGAATCAGTATTCGTCCCTGTGGTATCCTGACCGATTGCATCAGAATTGTCACTATAGGTTTGAACTTCATTGGACTCACTACATGCCTGATCATCATCACTGTCTTTGCTATCATTACTTTCCAATTTGTCTACTCGAACAACATCATTATGGTTAACACAAGGAATTGACTCGCTAAGCACTGGTGTGTTACTACAGTTATCAGAATAGAGATGTTTTGTTGCATTACATACATCGGTATGAGCAGAATCATGTGGTTGCTTATATACACTTGTACTTGTATATGTTTGACAGTAGTCAATATTGTCTTCCGTGTCTGCTTCATAACCTGGATCACAAGCTTCAGGAACATGAGCATAATTCACCGGATGTAGAGTAAACAGAACAGAATCATCATGTGACAAAAGTCGTATTTGTGTTGGTTTTTCATCAACACAGTGAAAGTACGGATCCTCCTCTTCTGGACTGGATGTGAGCAAGTCTGGACATTCTAAGTTTCGCGAAAGAGCATCTGGAACAACCATCTGTGCTGCTGGTTTATAAACAATATCAAAGTCAAATTGTTGAAGAATAGCTAACCATCTCTCATAGATGGCTCCTGTAATTTTTGTTTTGTTTTTGTAAAAGTGGCTTTAGAGCCTGATGATCACATTCGACAACAAAATGTGCACCACGTAAGTATGAAGCACAGTGTAAAATGCTTGTGACAACACCAAGAAGTTCTAGTTTAGTAGGACCATACGACTGTTGCCACTTTGATAACCCCTTTGATCCAAAACGAACCACACGAGGTCGACCATCATTGTGAATCTGGTATAACAAGTAACCAATACCTATACTACTTGTATCCACAGCAAGTCTAAATTACAGGTCAAAACGGGGAAATGCTAATGCTGCAGAAGTAACAAGGCTGTCTTTTAATTTAAGAAAACTACCAACACAGTCACTATCCCAGCGATATAGTACACCTTTCTTCAATAAGCGATACAAAGGATGTGCAACAGTGCTATAATTTGGTATAAACTTTATCAACCAGTTAAACATTCCAAGTGCACGTTGGAGTTCAGTTCTGTACTTTGGTGTATTATAGCCTTTAATAATGTCAATTATATCACTAGGAGGCCTGATTCCATCTTTTGAAATTTCATGTCCTAGAAACACACATTTGCTCTGAGCAAACTTACACTTTTTTGGTCCCAGCTTGAGACCTGCCTGTTTTAGTCTACACAAAACATCACACAAATCATGTAAATGTTTGTCAAACTTATCTGAAATAATACAAATGTCATCTAAATAACACAACACTGAAGTAAATGTTAACCCATTAAGTATCTTATCCATAAGTAACTAAAATGAATTTGGAGCAGTACGAAGACCCATAGGTAATCTTAAAAATTTGAATGTGCCATAACAAGTATTAAAAGCGGTATATTTTGTTGACGGATCAGAAATGGACATTTGGAAAAATCCAGAACTGAGATCAAGAGATGTCAAAATATTTTGAGCGGTTTTGGAAAATGACTGTTAGGTCTTGTAAATCAGGAATTGTATATCTGAACTCTTGTGTCTGAGTGTTTAAATACCGAAAATCACAACAAAACCTGTAAGAAGACAAACTATTATTTTTTGGGGATATCATTGGGATCTAACTTAGGTTTGTTACGTTTGGCAACAAGGACTATGGGGCTAGTGATAGGCACATCTTCAGTGGTAGACACTGAAGCAATGACACCTTGTGACAAAGGTGCATCTAGTTGGTGTCGTAAAACTTGGTGCTTAGACACAGCATTGGGTTTCAAATGTATTTCATGTTGTACTAACTTGGTTAAGCCTAATTCAGGATTTTCATATGTAATAAAAACATCTCTGTGTGTAAACAAACAATGAAATAATCTAGCCTGATTCTCGGAAGATAAGTCAGAGTTAACATGAAAGTATGTTTTAAACTTTGTGTATGAAGGATCACAAATATCATCAGGTTGTACTTTTGGACATACATCAACAGAAGAACAATGTAAATCCGACTCCAATGACATATTAGCACACGATAAAGGTATCAGGTCTACAGAATTATCACACAATCCAAAAGTGGCTAAAATCACCCCCTTGTTTACATAAACCCTCTCATTACCTGGGTTTAAAATCTTTACAGGAACAATCCTGTCAGGATTGCAACAAACAACTGACTTAGCCACAAATAACCCCTTGTGTAACAATTCTGCTGCCCAGTGCATATTCCTTGCATTCCTACTAAAATGTCCTTGCTCAGTTTCCCACCAACAACACATTCAGAATTGGCGTCAATGACAAAAGTTTTTCGACATCTCACTTTTGTATTTCTTTTAGATGTAGAACTAAAAATAGCATGATGTTTAAAATCCAAAACAATTTTGTGAGCTTTCATATACTCGGTTCCCAACAACAAAGGATGAGAAGTATCTTCCAAAATGTAAACAAATACATAATGAGACATACGAGAGCCAACTGCAGTTTGTGAAAAATTGAGTAAAATTTTGGCCGTACCAATAATACAGACGGACTGATTATTGGCCAATAAAATGTGTTTGTTACATGATGACTGAAAACAAGTGACTGAAGATAACGGAAGTGAATCATAAAACTGTTTTAAAATAATGTTAATGCTGCTGCCTGAATCTAGTAAAGCAGTTACTTGTTCCTGTCCAACAAAAACATTTAAATACATAAAATTATGATCCTGGAAAAAAATGTTTCTCGCACGTATTCTCTCACTGTCTAAAACACTGTCATATGTATCTGTTGATGAGGCATTCTCTAATTGGCCTGAAAGTCGTGCGCAGCTATCAGACCCTTGTCGTTTAAATTTGGACAAGATCGCGCTGTGTGGTCAGAACTGTCACATAACTGACACTTTGAGAGCTTCAGTGGTGATGATGTCGATAGCTGCTGGACTTTAAAACACTCTTTGGCACTATGTCCAAGTTGTTCACAAATTTGACAATGTACTTTAGGATCCTGACAACCATTGCCGGTCCAGTTACAAAACCGTTTAACTTGGCCTGTGGCATGGAATTTAAAACATGCTCTAGGTCTAGAGGCGTCTCTTGTAGTAGATCGGGAGACATTACTTTGTTGTCCTGCAAATACTGACAATTCCAAGTCTTTAATGCGCCGCGAAATATCTTGCAAATGTTTTTCAGTCGTATTTTCTGAAGTCGGAGTAGCGGCACAGACACGCGATTCCAAGGAAACCGGTTGGTGTGTTCTGTATCCATGGGCTTCACCTATCTTCACCGAACAAAGGGCATCTCGAAAGGTCTGTGAATGTCCTGCTCGAACGAAAAAGGCCAACTGAGATGGCAAGCCATGTACAAATTTAAAAGTCATGTCACGCTGTCCAGGACAATTGAATGGAATTCCGCAATCGGTTGTATACTTTTAAGTACAAGATTATTAAATGCTGCCTCTTCTGCAATTAATGCAGGATTTTCAAATTTATTACAAAACTCGCGTACAAAAGCCTGTTTCAAGTTCACCCAGTTAGATTTTTCGTCTTGTGATAAAGTGTTAAACCAAATCTGTGCTGGACCCTGTAACTGCAAATGAAAAGCTGCAATGGCCTTTGGTGAATGTTCAGGTATGTTTGCCAATGTCAACAATGACTGAAATTCACCCAAACATTTTAACGAGTCTTCGTGCATGTATCCTCAGAACCTTTTTATTATCTTGTCAGGAAAAGACGAAACGTTAATGGGGGAAACCGATCGTACTCTGTGTCCGTCACTGGTTTCAGGGTGAACCATTGCCATACTGGGTTCTATGACAAATGCTGGTGTGCTATGTACGTCAGGAGAATCAAAACTCATCTCAGAATTGTCCAAAAATGGATTGTGACTCGAATTCATAATGCTATAAATGTGCACAACGGTAATCAAAACGAGTTGGGTACATTTTCCCGCCATTAAAAGTTTAAGGGAAAACACGTGACGCTCACGGCATTGTTAGAAATGTTAATTTTTGCATCTCCACCATGTTGTGTAGCTTCGTTTGTGTCCTTTTTAAAAGCCACGCAAACTCACCGACGATCAAACCTGATCACAATATTATGAAACGGTCACATTTCAAAATTTGGTTCGAAATAAACTTTTATTTTTCTCTTCTGCATTCCATTTTTCCAAACATTTTCCGGAAGTCGCCTCACTTCCTTTTTTCTTATAAAACATAAAACATGAAATTAGAGTTAAATTAAGAATTCGAGTGCTACGATAAAATAATGAAAATAATTTTACTGGGCAACACCACTGATAATTACAACATCCCGCCCCTAAAATTAAAATGTATTAAATTTAACACCACTGATAATTACAACAACGAGTCAAGGTTAGTTGACCAGTTTTTATTTTAATGTGGCGAAGCATTGAAATAATACAGCTATGTTTTAATTTGAATGACGTCAATATGCCAATGACGTCACTTTTCATCTCCTTAAAATAACACTAAACTGGGTACATGACGTTTCCGTATTAAGAAAGCTGGAAAAAATCCAATGTAAAATTGCTATTGTGAAACATTACTTTTCAAATATGTTTGTTCATTTATTTAATAATGTAAACTATTCTTGTTTCATAACGAAAAACAAAGTTTTATATGTAAAATGTATTATTTTTCTTTTCTTTTTTTTTCTTCTTTTTATTAATTGCATCTAGCCACGAACATAAAGTTTTAATGGCATGTTGTTTATGAATTAGTTAAAGTAGTTCCGTGGATCATTTGATCGGAGGTCATGACCTCTCAAAAAGCATATCTCACATTGTGGGATATGAAAAATCTCTCACGGGTATCTCCGTCACCGCGTTGCAATAAAAGCCTGAATGAATGAATGAATTAATGTTTAACGACACCCAGCACGAAAAATACATCGGCTATTGGGTGTCAAACTAAGATAAATGAAAAACAAAAGGTGATGATCAATATCAACACAAAAATTCATTATGTCAATTAAAACAGTGTAAAGAACTGTGCAACAAATATAAATATCACAACGAGATACTGAATTTTACTCAATTTGTGCTGTATTGGCCATTCTCAATGAGAATGTTTCACCACTGCACCACGGTGAGGTTACAGCACGCGCAGGGGTAAAAGCCTGAAACCAGCACACTAAACTCCAAGAATGAACTCGCATGTCGACACAGACGCAAATACCTTCTGTGCGCATACCACACACCGGTAGACCTGCATAGTGACGTAACCTCGACGTCACAGAAACCATTATGTCATCATGTTTCCGTTGACTGCGTACATAAATCTACATCGGATGAGTGAGAGCAAT
>JAECMU010182506.1:0-11686 GCA_016106625.1 Dracogyra subfuscus
AACATGTAAGTTTAATCGTAGAAATATTTTACTAGTCGGAAACATCTTACAATGCAACAAACTTGGGAATGTCCCTTTAACCTCGGCCTTCATACTAGAAAACAAAAGAAAGTTTTGTCTGTTGGGATTTTTTTTTTCAACGACACCACTGGAGCACATTGATTAATTAATCATCGGCTATTGGATGTCAAACATTTGTTAATTCTGACTCGTAGTCATCGGAGGAAACCGCTACATTTTTAATATAGCAAGGGATATTTTATATGCACTTTCCCACAAACAGGAAAGCACATAGCACGGCATTTGTTTAGTTGTGGTGTACTGGTTATAACGAGAAAAAAACCGTAATCGTCTGAATGGATCCACCGAGGTGGTTCGATCTTGCGACGCAAGCACCTCGAGCTATCATTCTTTTTTATCTTTTTATTTACAATATCAACATAAAAACAAAACAAATTTAAATTAAAAAACCCACACACACACACACACACAAACAACCACTCACTGACTCACACCAGGCAAACTAGTATAATTATTTAAAACTTAAATTTCTTGAGTGATATTGACTGGTAATACTAATTATTAAGAGGATATTTAAAGATTAATGCATCATCATTCACGTCAAGGAACCTATTATCCTTAATATATTTATTAGTAAAAACAGGAAGTTTATTTTGAAAACGATACTGATTTAGAAGTAATTCAAAGAACTGACGCACGTAGTGCTTAAACAATCTAACAAGATTGATATTTGACCCTCTTGATTCACGTCTTTTAAAGGGACATTCCTGAGTTTGCTGCAATGTTTTAAGATGTTATCGACAAATAAAATATTTCTACGATTAAACTTACATATTGCATGTATTTTCTTGTTTAGAATATTAGTGGCTCTATATTAAACGTGTTTTTGATCGTTCTAATATTTGTAAAACGTTAATATTCATTTTATTTCCTACAAAATATTTTTTGTACGTACGAAATTATTTGAAGACGAAATGCAGTTTTTGTTTCTTGTAAATATTAAGACGACCAGCAACACATTAAATGTACAGACATTGATATTCTAAACAAGAAAATATATTTAACACATAAGTTGAATCGTAGAAATATAGTTTTTTAGTCGGAAATATCTTACAATGCAGCAAACTCGGGAATGTCCCTTTAAAAACTGATATTCTATAAATTGACAATATAATGTTTAAGAAATAATAGGGACAATTTTGTATTCGAACATAACCATATAGTATTGATATTTTTAGCCTAGTGGTAAAGCATTCGCTTGATGCGGTCGGTCTAGGATCGATCCCCGTAGGCGGGCCCTTTGGTCTATTTCCCGTTCCAATCTGTGGAACCACGGCTAGTACATCAACTACCGTGGTATGTACTAACCTGTATGTAGGATGGAGCATATAAAAGATCCCTTGCTACTAATGGAACAGTGTAGCGGATTTCCAAATGTTTGACAGCCAATCGCCGATGATTAGTACATCAGTGTGCTCTAATAGTGTCGTTAAACAAAACAAACAACCAAACTTCTGACCCAAAAACGTAGAACTTGAAATCTTAATTCACAGGGAATGTTCAGGCCCGTAACCAGCATTTTGAGAGGGGATTGTTGTTTAGGCTTATGGTGAAGCGCCCGAGTTGTTTACGGGAGTCCGAGGACATATGGGGGGAAAAGCCACCCCCGACCCTCCACTGCCTACGGGCCTGATATTAGTATAAAGCCTAGCCACATTAAAACTGATTTGTAATAACCAGAGCTGCTTTGAATGTAATAAGATACCGACTTGAATTGTAATTCTGACTTGAATTGTAATAAAACTGCCCTGAATTGTAATAAACTAACTGACTTGAATTGTAACTAAGAATTGCCCTGATTTGTAATAACCAGAGCTGCCTTGAATTGTAATAAAACTGCCATGAATTGTAATAAACTAACTAACTTGAATTGTAACAAAGAATTGCCCTGATTTGTAATAACCAGAGATGCCTTGAATTGTAATAAAATTGCCCTGAATTGTAATAAACTAACTGACTTGAATTGTAACAAAAAATTGCCCTGATTTGTAATAACCAGAGCTGCATTGAATTGTAATAAGATAACGACTTGAATTGTAATAACACAAAAATGGAAAGGAACGTGCGACACCGCATTTCTTCAATTTGAGATTGTTGAGTTTATTGCGTTAAAGACGATCATTACAGCCACATAGGCTTCTCCTTTCGACTATCAGCAAATACGTCTGTGGCCCCACTGGGCTATTTTTCATTTTAGTCAGTGCTCCACAACTGGCATGGTATGTAGTATCCTGTCAATATGATGGTGCATATAAACTATCCCTTGCTGTTAATCGCTAAGAGTAGCGCAAGGAGTGCAGGCAGCATGTTTTCTATCTTAGTATCTTTGTTACCTGGAACCATGCAGGGAGTAGGATCTAGCTCAGTCGACAGAGCGCTCGCTCGAGGTGCGTCAGTCACAGGATCAAATCCGCTTGGTGGAACAATTCTCTCAAGGGATTTGCAGGGTAAACATGCCTTGTAAACGACGATGGAACTGATTACTCTGGTAGTTTAAAGGGACATTCCCGAGTTTGCTGTATTGTAAGATGTTTCCGACTAATAAAATATTTCTACAATTAAACTTGCATAAATGTATTATCTTGTTTAGAATATCATTACCTCAATATTCAATGTGTTTCTGGTCGTCTTAATATTTATAAGAGGCCCAGACTGGATTTTGTCTTCAAATAATGTTGTACGTACGAAAAAAATATATTTTAGGAAATAAAATGAAATGTAACCTATTACTAATATTAGAACGACCAGAAACACGTTTAATATACAGCCACTAATATATTATGCACAAAAATATATTTGATATGTAATTACAATCGTTAAAAATCTCTGTTAGTCGATAACATCTTAAAAGGTGCATCAAACTCAGAAATGTCCCTTCAAGACGATGATATGATGGATGGCGGGCATATTGGAAATACGTTTTAAGAGATGACGGGCACTCCATCGCTTATGATATGTAGCGAGACCCCTGGGATATCACATGCTATTAATCGACAAATGTAGCGGGTTTCCTCTGTTTACCTGTCACAATGACATTCAATAGTCGATGTGCTGCAGTAGTGTCGTTAAAGGGACATTCCTGAGTTTGCTGCAGTTTTTAAGATGTTATCGACTAACAGAGACTTTTTAACAATTGGAATTGCATATCAAATACATTATTCTGCATAAAATATCAGTGGTCGTTCTAATATTTGTACTGGGTTAAAATTCAGTTTATTTCCTGAAATGTAATTGTTTTCTTACGTACGAAATTATTTGAAAACAAAATCCAGTGTCGGCTTCATACAACTATTTAGACGACCAGAAACATTGCATATACAGACACTGATATTCTAAACAAGAAAATATATTTAATATGTAAGTTTAATCGTAGAAATATTTTATTAGTCGGAAACATCTTACAATGAAGCAAACTCAAGAATGTTCCTTTAGAGTGTATACTACCAAATCAAATCCAATGGACGACAATAGTAGTAACATATGTGGCTAAAACGCTACCTGTAGAGTATCAACCGACATAAACGTCACGGATATAAATACTACCACCCCTCACACTTAAAATGAACAAGAGAAATTTTTGGGTCAAGCTGCACGGTTCTGAGATAAAGGGTAGTGTCTATGACTACCATAGCTCCGCACACAATTCGAGTACTTTTTGTTACAGGTACCCCATACATGTTTCAAACACAAGGCTATTTGATACATTGGTACTAGATGAAATTAAATATTATTTTTTAGAACCAACACACTCACATTTATAACCAATCACAGGACTTGTGGTGTCTACTTCTCTATCAAAAGTTGGGTGCACCTCGAACTTTGACCCAACTGGAAGTTATTTGGTTTAGTACTATCTATACTGATAACATACATTTTTCAAAAAGTGTTCAGCTATGTGTCTTTGTGACAACCAGGGTTTGGTGTATTCTGACATAAACTGACAACCTCACTGAAACTGTTGTTTCTATAGTGCAACCTAATATAATGTATACCTCAAAAGACATATATATTGCACACAGTTTTGTACAAATGCAATATTTCATATTAAACAACAAAATGTTTTAAAATAAAACTCCTGAAAATATTTACTTTCAGTTGGGTGCGTTTACTCAGGTATATATGTAGAGACAACAAAGATAGTCAGAATACCTCTACCTTTTAAATAATTTTATTAAAACACGTGCACTTAATTGACCCCTATGTTATGAAGACTGTAACAGGCACATCACAGGAATATCAGTATTAAAATAATGCACTGGCTGAGGAAGGAAACACCAACATAACTGTACCTGTATGAAGTAATGACTTAATGTCATGAACATTAGTTTTGGGAGGAAATCCTGCATGCTGGGTGTTGGTGTCTTCGAGTTACCATGTATGGGAATTTGAAATCCATCGGCCATGCTGATTTCCATAATGAATCATAAAACCCATTGCCAGCCACCAATATTCCTGACTATATTTTATTTATAGCCTACTGTAGTTGGAGGTTTTAATAGTTGTGATATCTTGAATTATCATTCATCTTTCACACATTTATTTTTGATTAATTACTGAAAAAAACTATTTTTAAATGACAAAATTATCCGAACATTATTTTCTTGCATTATTTTCTAATCCAGATGAATACAATATGTATATTGGATGTATTCATACAATCTGTAATACATCATTTTTAAGCTAGTAACATTAGGTAATACAGCTTTAACATTAAAATAAATTGTCAACTTAATCCAAGGCAGATAATCAAGTCTGAAAGAAATTGGTTCTGAATCTAACTAAAAATATCTCAAAATGACAATAAAAATCAAGTTCTTTACAAATATGAGTTTTCAGAATTTCATACATGAAAAATTAACTAGGTTAATGGAAACTAAAGACATTAACCCACTATTGACACATGTTATTTTTAATATAAAAATAAATTGCTATTAAAATCTTAGTTCAGGTTGCCAATATATAATACTATATTTAAGAGCACTTGTATATGGCAAGTCAAATACCATGTAAAAAGAAATTATTGAAATCTTTACAGTATGAATTATAGGCCCAAACCACCTTTTCCTCAGTGCTAATTTGGATTCAAACTCCATTCAGAACCATGTACAGAGATTACTGCCAATTACTTGCATGGTCGAGTGATGGCTAATTAATCAACCAGTATATTTTAATTGACAAAAAAACGTAATATTTTTTATTATGCACTGAATATGTGCTATAGGGTGTATACTACCAAATCAAATCCCATAGACGACAATAGTAACATATGTGGCTAAAACTCCTACCTGCAGCGTATCAATCGACATAAACGCCACGGATATAAATACTACCACCCCTCACACTTAAAGTGAACAAGAAAAAATTGGGGTTCAAACTGCTCGGTTCTGAGATCACGGGTAGCGTCTTTGACTACCCTAGTTCCGCACAAAAATCGAGTAAGTTTTTTACAGGTACTAGTATCTAATACATGTTTCAAGCACAAGGCTATTTGACACATTTGTACTAGATGAAATAAATGTTTTTTACTCAGATGAAACTATTAGTTTGTCCAACCAACACACTCACATTTATAACCAATCACAGAACTTGTGGTGTTCACTTCTCTATCAAAAGTTTGGTGCACCTCGAACTTTGACCCAGCCAGAAGTTATTTGGGTTAGTACTACCTTTAAATCAAACTAACTTTTTTTTTCTCCAACATTCGCCTATACCAAGTATCACAGCCATAATTTAGACTTAGATATCCAAAGTACTATACAAAGTATATGGGTTGTTATTATGTATATGTATGGATATGTCTGTGTGTGTATGTGCGTGTGTACGTGAGTGCGTGCATGTGTTCAATTATGTATAGTCACACATGTATTAGTCGGCCACCCAAGTGAGTACAATTGGGGCCTTTTAAGTGTCTGCATCTACAGGTCAGTTTGTTCTACATGTATATTAGACGATTTGGGAGTACAAGTTTGACTGTTCTCTCTCTGGGTTGTGCTGAGTAGGGAACCTTTGGACTTTTTCTCCGGAACTAATTTTGTAACTGCATACCATTGGTAGATCGATGGGATAGGACTATAGCACCAATAATCACTACACATTAATTAGCCATTTTGTCTTATATGTGGCAGTAATTATTGTCTTAAATACAATAAACTCAGCAGCCTTAAAGGGACATTCCCGAGTTTGTTGCATTGTAAGATATTTCCGACTAATAAAATATTTCTACGATTAAACTTTCATATTAAATATATTTTCTTGTTTAGAATATCATTGTCTGTATATTCAATGTGTTTCTCGTCGTTTTAATATTTGTAAGGAGACCAAATAATTTCGTACGTAGGAACAAAATACTTTTTAGGAAATATAATGCAAATTAACCTAGTACAAATATTAGAACGATCAGAAACACGTTTAATATAGAGCCGCTAATATTCTAAACAAGAAAATGTATTTAATATGTAAGTTTAATCGTACAACTATTTTATTAGTCGATAACATCTTAAAATATTGAAGCAAACTTAGGAATTCCCTTTAAATTGAAGAAATGCGGTGCGGTGTAATTCAAGCGCACGTTCCTTTCCATTTTTGTCTTATTACAATTCAAGTCGGTATCTTATTACAATTCAAGGCAGCTCTGGTTATTACAAATCAGGGCAATTCTTTGTTACAATTCAAGTCAGTTAGTTTATTACAATTCAAGGCAGATTTTATTAAAATTAAAGTCATTATTACAATTCAAGGCCGTTTTTATTACAATTCAAGGCAGGTATTACGATTCAGGTAATTTATTACAATCCAGAGCACTACAGGGTGGTATATCTGTAGTGACCGAATCATCACCTGTGAGCAGACAGCCGTATGTCTTTTAATCGATATCACACACGTGTGTGTTACTGGAGTGTGTTTTCATAAATAATGAATTATGTTCTCAGCAACGGGTATGTAAGAAAATATAATTTTCCTTCAATTGTAGTTTTATTACAATTCAAGTCAGTATTAAAATTCAAGGCAGTTCTTATTACATTTCAATGCAGGTATTACAATACAGGTAATTTATTATGCACGATCAAAATTGATAGCTATATGACGTACACGTTAACCAGAAACTGACTACTCTGTGACATATTCTTTATAGCTACAAGCACAAGAGTCGTAATTGTTTCTTGTTTTGTGGAGCATATGTTTGTATATGCGTGTGTGTGTGTGTGCGCGCGCGTGTGTGTGTACGTGCGTGTGGGTACCTTTAACAAAAAAACTCGTTGTAAGATAAATAGTATCTAATGACCACAGATGTAAAATGTTCTATTTATTTGTGTTTAATGTTTCCGAGTAGTAAAATAACCTAGGCATGACCGATATTTATATGTCGAAAACATTTTCATCCGTAAAAATACTAACTGAGCATGTCAAACGAAGGCAACTAGACCAGTACCTACAAACATGGCATAACAACATCGAGTCTACATCCAGAGGCAAAACATATTATATTTTTAAATAAACTTTAAATTTGGAAAAAATACTTTATTAAATTACCCGAAACATTGTGGACAAACCTTCTGGAATGTACATTGCGCCAAGAAAATGATATTGGAGATGAATATCACTACTTATTTAAATGTAATTATTTTATGAATACACGCAAAAGGTTTATAAAGCCATATTATTAAAAAAAAAAACTAGCACGCTTAAATTCAAAGAACTGTTTAATTGTAATAGCATAAGCACTCTCCGTAAGGTGAGTGCGTGTATGCGTATGTGTATGTGTATGTGTATGTGTATGTTTGTATATATGTATGTTTGTTTACACAAGTATGAATATTAATTTTAAGATAAATTGTAAAGCGGTGTATCAGGACTCCCCAACCCTGACACTGTCTAATGGTCTGGGGACAAAAAAAATAAATAATAAGCACTCTCCGTAAATTGTCAAAATTAATCTCTGAAATTACAAGTAAATTTAGTAAACCATAGATAAATATCTTCAATATCACTTTTTATATTTTTAAAAATACTGACTTAATGAAAAATAATTCAGCATTATTTTTGTCCTGTCACCCTTTAATAAAATATTTCTACGATTAAACTTACATATGAAATACATTTTCTTGTTTACAATGCCAGTGTACATTCAATGCATTTCTGGTCGTCTTAATATGTGTAAGAAGACTAAACTGGATTTTGTCTTAAAATAATTTCGTACGTACGGAAACATTTTATAATGGAGCAAACTCGGGAATGTCCCTTTAAACAATTTTGTAAATGTTTGAATGACCTAACCGAAACGATAGCATGTAAACGTGACAACTCTATCAGTATTGTGCAGGGGTTGAATCAGTTCGTAAATAGATGCATTGTGATAACAATGACATAGTCACACTGATGCATTTGGCTTGTCAGACAGTAAATTGCGGTGATAAAAATATTAAGCTTTTCTTTTGTTAAAATACATTTACATGCAACATTAGCGTGGTTTAATTTCTTTCTATTCTTGTCCAATATTTTCCTGATTCAGCATTTAAATCGTGGTCGTGTATGCGCTGTTTGCTGAGCGTGTTCAATATTTAGCGGTAATCGTTCTTTTCAATTACAGCCTGACGTTCAAAGCGGTAAAATGTGTAATCAAGGTGATTCAAACTTCCTCCAAGGTACTCTTTAAACAATGAATACGTGGTATGTTTTGTTTAACGGGACATTCCTGAGTTTGCTGCATTGTAATATGTTTTCGATTAAAGGGACATACCCTAGTTTCAGTTCATGAAAATTAACAATAAGTTTAGTTTAATTTATATTTTGTCAAAGAACTATAATGGAATCCTTTCTGTTCCATCCAGAATTTATATTACAATTTCTTCGAAATACTGACATTTATTCTAAATTTAAATATTAACTATCTGTGATATTTGTATTTTTGCACAGTTCCGTACACTTTGTTTTTATTTGCATCTTGAATTTCTGTTTTGATGAAGGAAAGAAATGTTTTATTTAACGACGCACTCAACACATTTTATTTACGGTTATATGGCGTCAGACATATGATTAAGGACCACACAGATTTTGGGAGGAAACCTTCTGTCGTCACTTTATGGGCTACTCTTTCCGATTAGCAACAATGGATCTTTTATTTGCGCTTCTCACAGGCAGGATAGCACAAACAATGGCCTTTATTGAACCAGTTATGGATCACTGGTCGTGGTTTACACCTACCCATTGAGCCTTGCGGAGCACTAACTCAGATTACCTCCCATTAGTCATACCCCCATTAGTCATATGGTCAATAGTAATACAATTAGGAAAGCAGTGAAGCAGTAAGTAAACTGAGCACACGTGTGGAGAATGGTCTCAGATAATTATCGCGGCTTGAATGACCATCTGGTACTGGCTGTGTCTCACTGCTAACTAGTCACTGTTGTAATCATAACTCTTGTGGACATTTGAAGTGGAATTTTTTTTTTAATATAGTAAGGAACACACAGAAATCATTGGTTTCATGGTTTCTCCAGTCATAAGGAGTTGCTCTTAGGAGAAGGAAACATGAAGGAGACATGTTTTGATGTAGCAATGAGATATACAATAATCTCCAAGCTGCTGAAATCATATTTATCTTTTAAGTATAAATGTTTTGACAGAATTCTATTTGTGAAGTACTGTTCTCCAATTACAATGAGTTTATTCAATTAGTAGCTTTTGAGACATTTGGGTAAATATAACTGTGGAATACCAAATCATGGCATATAAGCCTTTCTTTAATTAGTCATACCATATACAGCAATGCGGGATCATACCATTTTTATCTGGGTAACGGGCAGATGATTAAGTATGTACAAAACCTTGACCTGTGTAGTTATAAAGTGTATGACAAATAAGGGTATGACTCATGGGAGGATACCCTCACTCAGGGTTTGGAATCAGTATCTGAATTAAAAATCACATGCCTCGACTGGGATCCGAACCCAGTACCTTCCAGCCTGTAGACCGATGGCCTAACCACGACGCCACCGAGGCCGGTCTGTTTTGATAATGTTTACTATTTGTTTGCATTTAACATAGTTTGACACCCAATACATATTCATTCATTCATTCATTCATTCATTCATTCATTCCAAATATTAATAAATTCCACTTCGATATGTTATGCTTAATGGACTATCGATAACATTTTAAAATAATCGATGCCACGAAGAAAGCGGTTATTTTCTTTTATTTTTATAAAAATTTGAAATTATAACTTAAAATAAAAAAAGTGATAATTATCAGAAAATATGAAGCAAATATATATTTTTAAATATTAATTATAATGATACGGAAGGAATGAAGGAAATATTTTATTTATCGGCGCACTCAACACATTTTATTTATGGTTATATGGCGTCATAAATATGGTTAAGGACCACACAGAACTTTTGAGAGGAAACCCGCTGTCGCCACTTCATTGACTACATTTTTCGATTAGCAGCAAGGGATCTTTTATATGCACCATCTCACAGATAGGGTAGTACATACTATTGCCTTTAATATGCCAGTCGTGGTGCACTGGCTGTAATGAAAAATAGCCGAATGGGCCCATCAACGGTTATCGATCCTAGACCAACCGCACGCCGGGCGAGCGCTTTACCACTGGATTACATCCCACCCCTATACTGACAAGTGCTGCGATCTTGTGTATATATTATTGGATGTGTGAAAGGGACACTCCTGAGTTTGCTCCACTGTAAGATGTTATCGACTAATAAAATATTTCTACGATAAAATTTACATATTAAAGAGACATTCTTGAGTGTGCTGCAATATTTTCTTGTTTAGAATATCAGCGTATGTATATTCAATGTATTTCTGGTCGTAATATTTATAAAAAGCCAAACTGGACAATTAAACTGGTTTCCAAGTGTGGTCATTCGGTTTAACCAGAAACACAGAAACCAGTCTTTTTTTTCTTCTTCTTTTTTTTTTTCTTTTTTTCTTCTGAAATTGGTTCCAAGCTAACTGCGCAGTAATTGCATATATATATATATATATATATATATATATTTAGAAGTGAATCTTAAACCCCTTTATTGGGCTATTGACTTTCTATTGATCCTTTTGGCAGTCTGTATGCTTCTGTACCTCAATGTACCAGCACGTGTTACCACCATCAGCTTACTTGTTCGGGCGACTGTTTGAACTGTTTAAGGACGGAATATTGATGACGCAAATTATGCGGTACTTTACACTACATAAATTATAATGAACCGCGTTAATAGCTTTTCCGCGAAAATCGAATTCGTGCCTATTATATATGAGGCATTTTCTGTCTCCGCCCATCCGTCAGTTCGATTGATGATATTAGGAATGTTTGTTTTAGCAGCCAGTAGTTTATGAAATTGTATGCTTCCTAACTAGTATAATGGTTAGGAAATAGAGGGCGACCTGGAAGGACAAAGTGGACCAAGTAAAACTTCTATCGCAGCGGTTATGTCACAAACGTTTCAAGATAGAATCTAATGCTAGTCCTTCTCTCCCTCCCCATGGTTCTACTAAGTGAGGCCAGACTAGTTCGCTATAGTTATCACAAGTATTTTTATTTATTTTTTCATTTTCAGTACTGTTTAACGTGCACATTCAGAGCAAG
>JAECMU010182507.1:0-14133 GCA_016106625.1 Dracogyra subfuscus
AGTGTGACACCCAATAGCCAATGTATTTTTCGTGCTGGGGTGTCGTTAAACATTCATTCATTCATTCATTCCATAGAGAAACGCCTGTTGTAGACTTCAGCATTTTCGGATGAAAGATTAATGGACTGCTTTTCAGCTTTATTTCTGACAGATGGAAAAGCATCTGTACTGAAAGCAGAAGATGAATTATGAGAAAAGTTGTCTGCCAAAGCATTGACAGACAAATGATGTACTGTATTACTGGATTCTTTACCTTTGATTTTACAGATCCTATTCCATACAGATTTTACCGATGTTTGAGAATTCAACTTGGAGACAAAAGTTCTCCAAGATGACTTCTTACTCTGTCTAATCTCTCTGCGAGCCTTAGCCCTAGCAATACGAAATGCATCCAGGTTGTCTGTAGTAGGTTCACGTTTGAACCGCTCAAGCAACCTGTTTCGCTCTTTGAATGCATCTTTGCATGTATCAGTAAACCATGGTTTATTGAAACGCTTTGGCACTGCCGAAGTCTTAGGAATAGTTTCATCTGCAATCTCCTTCAAGATGGAAGTGAACAAAGACATGGGATCATCAGCATCAGTAATGGCAAACTGTTGCAGTCGAGTCCTGCACAGATGCTGAAACTGACCCCAATTTGCCTTCGCCAACTTCCACCTTTGAACCCTTTCAAGTGATGGTGGTCCATCATTCTCCAAAATAATGGGAAAATGGTCACTACCACATAGGTCTGAACCAACTTTCCAGGAGAAATCAAGAATAAGTGAAGGACTACAAAGGGTTAAATCTAAAGAAGTGAAAGAACCACTTGCAGAATGAAAATATGTATGACTTTTATCATTAATAAAAGCAAGTCATTTTTGAGAATTAAGTCTTCTAATTGAATGAATGAATGAATGAATGAATGTTTAACGACACCCCAGCACGAAAAATACATCGGCTATTGGGTGTCACACTATGGTAATTCAAATAAATAAAGTGATGATCAACATCAATATAAAAATTAAAGGTTTAAACAAAAACAGTGTAAAGAACTGTACAAAAATACAAATATCACAGACTTTTACGGATACTGAATTTTATTACAAACTTCAATGTTGTGCTGTATTGGCCATTCTCAAAGAGAATGTTCACCCCTGCACCACGGTGAGGTTACAGCACGCGCAGGGGTCTTCTAATTGTTTACCTCTAATAATTACATCCTCGCATCCCCACAAAGTGTGGTGACCATTAACAATGAAGGGAGTAGGGAACTGGTCAAGAAGACCTTGAAAATCCCTAGGATTAAAATTAAAATGATTACGAGGTGGCAAGTAAACTGAGCACAGAGTTATAGTTTTATGAGCCGTGACCTTTAGAGCCAGAGCTTGTAAAGTAGTATTTAACTGCACTATACTCTGAGGAATGTTTTCATTAACAATAATGAAAACACCCCCAGATGCCCTATTTTCAGTTTAATGATACTTGTGATAGAGGTTAAATCCTCTCATAGTTATATGATCAGTGGCGTTCAGGAAAGTTTCTTGAAGACACACTGCAAGAGGATTATGTTTTTTGAATTAATTCATCAAAATTGGGCCTAAGCCCACGGCAGTTCCACTGAATGACTCAATTAGTCATTGGGAGGAAGTATGGGAGTTAATTTAGACTTTCTTTTTTGTTTTGAAGAAGAAGCATGGACTCGTGGAAGATCAATGGACATGTAATCCATCCCATCTTCATCATCAGTAACTAAAGCATTAAATGAGTTGCTGATTGGGATGGTACGCATCTCAATCTTCTTCATTCTTCCAGATGGTACGTGTTTTGAGGACTTTGCACCTTTGCTTGGCTGAGGTACTTTACTGGTTCCTGGCTCCCCAGAAGTAGACCTACTTGGCGGATCTATAGATCCCAAAGATGCTTGCGACATTTTATTGGCTTCTTTTCGTTTCTGGATAGCCTTTGCTACCTTTTGTTCAGTTTTTTCAATATCTGACAGCTTTTTGTATTTTGTCTGGTCACAGTGCCAGGTAATGTCAGTATTGGTTGCAACACTTGTCATGGAAACCCGTATTGCTGCAGCATATGACTTCTCTGCTGCAACAACTGGTGTGGATGTCTCCACCAGTTTCCTGGCCTCCTGGAATGACAAGCATTTTTCAACCCTGACCTGCTGAATCTTCTTTTCTGTTTTGCATCTTGCACATTCTCGCGAATATGCAAAATGGTGTCCTTTGCAGTTTATGCACATGATCTCATTTTGGCATGTTTTGCTGTCATGGTCTGACCACAACGCTCGCACGTCTTGTGGTTTCTACATGCAGTCTGACCATGACCAAACCTTTGGCACTTAAAACAGCGCAAAAGGTTTGGAATGTAAGGTTCAACAGGGATGCTGAGATACCCTGCCCTGATTGACTGAGGAAGTGTTGGCTTGTTAAAAGATAAGATAAAGGTATTTGTAGGAACTAACTCATTATCCTCTTTACAAATGTCACGCCTTGCGATGATAAGTTCTCAAGGATCTCATCATCATCAACTCAAGAGATCTAATCACTCCCTTAGAAGAATTAAGGGAGGCATGAGCTGATACAGTGATAGGCACATTACATAAAATGCTTGACTTTAAAAGACACTTAGAATGTCTATCTGTCAAGCACTCAATAAGCAAAGTAACATTTCTTAATTTTTTTAACAGACTTGGGCTCACCAGCCAAACCAACAAGCCCCTTCTGAACAGCAAACGGTGAAAGTTTGCTCAAGGCTCCGTCAACATTTGAATTATTGACCAAGAACCTCGGCCAGGATTCAGAAGCTGTAACTCTAGATTTCTTATTCAAACAATTGTTCTTGGAGTCTTCATCTGGTGATGAAGAATCCGCAACTTCGGTATGGACCCTTTTCAGGGTCCCATCAAAAGGTTGACAATGTGTTGTAGCCATATTATAATTCAAATGTTTCATCAACCATGCCCGCACCCACCACAGAGTCCACCACGGAGTCCAACAAGGGGACATGATGCTGCGGATAACCAGCAGGCACTCATGCCAGGGATACACGGATGATATACTCAGGCAAGTAAACAATAATCACCTGATTGACCCTAGCCACCGCCCCAGTAGCAACAAATACAAAATGTAATTAAACCAATGTTTGTTCTTGACTAGTATAAACAAAACAATAAATAAATAAATAAATGAATGAATGTTTAACGACACCCCAGCATGAAAAATACATCGGCTATTGGGTGTCAAACTAAGGAAAATGAAAAACAAAAGGTGATGATCAACATCAACACAAAAATTCATTATGTCAATTAAAACAGTGTAAAGAACTGTGCAACAAATATAAATATCACAACGAGATACTGAATTTTACTCAAGTTGTGCTGTATTGGCCATTCTCAATGAGAATGTTTCACCCCTGCACCACGGTGAGGTTACAGCACACGCAGGGAAACAAAACAAAGGTCGCATGCTCTCGAGCTTGACATGACCAGCCGATTAATCAGGTCGGGCCTCCCTGACCACCCGTCTGGCTGAATTCCAGGCCGAATTCCAGGCCAAAGTGATGTGTTGTTGGAAAAACATATCCGCAGATATGCTCCCAACTCAACCACCAGGATCCCATCATCCAGCATTACGGAATACACCTCACGGCCAACAAGGTGCCCCAAAAGAGGAATTGTGCATTTATTGGCCATTCTATAAAAAAAAATGTTCACCCCTGCACCACGGTGAGGTTAATGTACACGCATGGGGAAAAAATGAGGTATACACTTTGTTTTCTGCCACAGAATATATATTTATTACATATTTTTAACTTTGTTTTGTATGGGTTCTTCCTGTAAATATTACAAACATTTGCTTTAGGAAGTTCTTCTAGACAATTAGGAATTATTGGCATTTGTAATGTTACTAGTTATGTTTTATACATAGGTAATTTATATTTTTTAATTGCTAAAATTAAACCATTATGATATGGTGGACTAAAGTCATATTTTCTACAATAAAGGTTACAATATGATTATTCTTTATGCACATATGATATATCTCTATTGACCAAATAATAATTACACCTATAATTTTCAGTAAGAACTCCATCACGTATCATATTGCATTAGTTTTGATCTGAAGGGGAAAAGAAGGAAAACGTTAAATAAATGGAGAATAAGTAAAAAAGAAATAATAGTTTTAAGCGTGTCTATGTTTTATCATTAAAATGGAGTGAAGATTTTTAAATAAAAAACTAAATCTTTTTGAATGAGCCTGTTACCCTGTTATTGCAACTCGCTTTTATGTTAATTATTATTGTTTTAAATATATTATTGCACATGTATATTACTATTACTTACCCTTATCTTGAACATTCTTGTTGGGAAAATAGATGGCAGATAAGCAATTTTCGTCGGGCCTTTTGTTTCCAACAAAGTGATGTCCACATAGTCTTGTTGAATTATACCTTGTAAATCTAAAGTCTGATCTTATTAAATTACATCGACTTAACCAAATCTTTCGTAGATTTTGATTCAGCGTGAATCGGTGCATTGGCGCTCTTTCTCCATCAATCCATTTGTTAGTGTGATTCGAACAAATACAACAATAAATTGCTTTTGATGACATTGTTCTTGTGCTCAACAGCTGATCGTGTGTGGCACTTACCGGAAGTATCGCAAGTGGCTTTTTCTGCTCTTTTCGTATATGTGAGAGTCTTCCTACAGGGGCGGACAATTCATATTTTAGTAGCCACTTATAGGTAACAGCGAAATAAATCATAACACACTGTCCACAAATTAACATAAATTTTAAAAAATAGAAAAAGATAAGTTTCCTAGGTGAATCACACATGTAGTGATGATGGCCAGTCCTTGTTTTGTGTAGCAAGTATGTCAAACTAAATCTGGAAATAATCTTTTACCTTTGGAGGCACCCCTATTTTTTCCATTTCACGGCTGCTAGGATGTCTCTCCACCCCGACCATGTATTCATCCTCGGTATGTACAAATCACTCATGGAAAGTGAGATCACATTCAACACAGCTGTTCCTGTCAAAGATCCAATTTCTTACCTATTTTCAAACTCATAAATTATTTTATTCAAAAAGGGAGTGTATTTTAAAAGCACTATATTCGTTGGCAACATATGATTGGTCAAATTACTTCTCTGCAACCTTAAGAACAAAAACGATTTTTCGGTTTATTGAATACCAAGCATCGCATTAAAATTTTCCTAAAGTTAAAAGGCAATATGAATGATTCTCTGGAGGATTTTGATCTGAGAAGTGTGAAGAGGAAGCATTCCACCCAAAAGGTTCCGGTTTTGGACGATATTTCGAACAAACGGCCGCAAAGGAAAGTGTCTGAAAAATCTCAAAACGGCACTCGCTATATCGGAGTTCAAGTTGGAGGAGATCGGGCGGTCAGCTATGGAAAGGTGGCAAAGATGATGTTACTACATTGGCTAATGACTCGTGTCCTGTGGTGTAAGGAGGCAACTTTGCAGTTTTGCTTCCTGTCGAGATTATTCCGGACACGAGAACGTGTGATGTGTGCGGTCAGGGCATGAAGTTGATTAGCTGCAGTGCTGTGTCGGATGGTAGGCGATGGTATTGCAGAAAACGATTACCACGAGGAAGACATAAAAGGAAGCTATCCATTCGAACAGGAACGTTCTTCGGGCAATCCCAACATGACACTGGAGGAAGTCTTGACATTCATGTCGGGGAACACTGATGTGGGACTTGAACTTGACAAATCAAAATTGGGCCAATCACAATATGGATGTGTTGATTAAGCATTATGCTAACTCTCTAAAACTACTGGAGTCTAAGATTATGTCTGCCATGTCATCAAAACACTTAAGACTTCGATCGTGCTCAATTTACCGCTATCAAGTGGGGAAGAAAAAAAACTACAAAACAAAATTAACTGATTCTAGTCCTTCGGAATTCTCCCATTACCTTTCGGACCTTCTCCCCAACACAGAATAGTGTGGGTAGTTCTTGTCAAACTACCACTCCTCTGCCACCGAGACACAAACGAGCACAATCACCCCTCCCCAACGTCCTGACCATACAGCAACACCGCCCATTGTCAAAAGGTCCACTGCACCTCAACTAACACCACTGTTCACCACCCACCCCACCTATCCCATCTAACTCATGTAGTTCAGTACCTCGTCCGGGAACTTCTTTTGCTGATGCATTGAAGTCTCCCACCGCCCCGAATCGCAACTCAGGGCAGGATACAAATTTTAGACAAACAAAATTCAATAAATTTCGGCACAACGTTTTGGACAAATCTGAATGGCGCCTTCCAGAAATTAAGGAAAAAAACTGTTCTTTTTGGCTGATCAAATCTATCTAGTAGAATTAATTTGGACACGCATCCTGAGGTGCAAGTAGAATGTTACTCAGACGCCAATTTTAATCATTTTCGGACAATGGCCTCAAATTATAAGGGCAAGTCTCAACCCGAAACCATTGTTCTTAACATAGGTATCAATTCCAAAGATCAACATCCAACCAGTGCTATAAATCAGTTGCGAAACATGATAAGCTCGATTCGGAAACGTTTCCCTAGGTCAAAAATACTTCTTATCGAGCTTAACTTTTCGGACAGACTTTTGGCTAGTCAAAAATCCTGCCTCAACCAAATAAATTTGGCTGCAAGAACAATGAGAAACGTTGAAATTATACCTGCGCTTCACGCGTGTGATTTTGAGGTTGGGCAGGACAACATACACTGGACAGAAACTTTATCGCAGTTGGATGAGGTAGTTAAATTTAAACGAAGGCCGGGAAAGGGTAATATCCACCCTGATTTAGGACTAGGAACTAACATTGTTAGCCTAACTGGTGACACTAATCTTCTAACATCCGCTGAAAAATCATTACTGGACAGGGTTTTGAATTTTGTTCCCAACCCCCAAACAAAAACAGGCTTAGAGGCTAAACGTGACAATAGTGTTATGGATACGGCAGTTTTTGACCACAAAATGAAACTGGTCGACTATTTTCGGCGTTCAACTGGAGAAAAAATCCCATTCACAGAAAACTCCAGCTGGTTACCCCCAAGCTCTAGTGTAGATCCTGAAATCATTAAAGCTCATGAAAAGATAGTGAAAAAAGTGGGTGATATGACAGTTTACACAAATCAGCAAAATCTTTCTGTTATGGAACGTCGTGCTCTCACCAAACTACGCAAAATTGTTATAAAACCGGCAGATAAAGGATCAGCCACTGCTATTTTATCAAGGGAGAACTATATCCGGGAAGCCCATCGACAGCTTAATAATTCAAAGTACTGCACAAAATTAGACAAAGCTATTTGGCCTGAGAATTGTAAAAAGTTCAATGCAATTATTCAATGTCTAAAAGATCAGGGACATATTAATATATATAAAAACAAAACAAAAACAAGTAAAATATCTAAAAGCCAGGTCACAATCACAAGCCCGGAAATTTTATCTACTTCCCAAACTTCACAAGCCAGTCAATACTTGGACCGATATTAACACACCACCCGGTCGTCCAATCATTTCAGACTGTGGATCAGAATCGTACAATATTTCAGAATTAATAGACTTTCACTTAAAACCAATTGCAAATAGACATGAAAGTTTTGTGAAAAACACTGAAGATCTTTTATCAAAATTATCAAAAACCAAAATCCCAAAATATTCATTCTTGGTTACCCTTGATATTGACTCCATGTACACCAACATAGGTATTGATGCAGGTATTGATGCGGGCATTAATTCGGTTAAGACAGAGCAGATAAGAACATTATTGAGCTAAAGGAAATGATTTTGAGTTTGATGGAGAAATGTATCAGCAAGTGTGTGGTTGTGCTATGGGTAAACGTTTTTGTCCAAACTTTGCATCTATCTATGTTGCCGAATGGGAAGAGACTTCTTTAAAGAAATCGAGTAAAACACCTCTTTTGTACCTCAGATATCTCGACGATAAACTTATCATTTGGCCACATTCTAAACAAGACTTTTGGAACTTTTTTGAGCTATTAAATCAACAGTATGACAATATCAAACTTAAGGCCACCATATCAGTTGACCTTTTGGATGTAAGCATTTATAAAAGGTACATAGTTTCAAACATCAGGTTACCTAGACTACAAAGTGTTTTTCAAACCCACATACACGCACCAACTTCTCCACTGCAAGTCTTTTCACCCACACCACACCTTTAAAGGCATTGTTAAATCTCAGATTATTTGATTTCACAGAAATTCGAGTAACAAACAGCATGTCAGTGAAGTTTTTTCACTTTTATTTAGTGCTTTGAAACCTAGGGGATATTCAAAACGGTTTAAAAAATAAATAAATCTGAAACTGTTAGAGAATTAGAAAATCGCTTCAGGGCAACTGAAGACTATAAACCATACAAACATCGCTCCTCTACTATTTGTGCCAAAACCAGGTGTAGACTTCACAACTTAGTTAAAACGCAGTTGACTTTCAAAAGTCATCAGACCAAAACTAAATATCCAATTCGGACAGACATGAACTGTGATTCGAAAAATGTAGTATATCTAATCACCTGTAATTTATGTAAAACACTACGTAGGACAAACGCAAAACCAACTGAGAATTAGTTTGTCATAAATATGACATTCGGCATGAAGTTGACACCCCTGTCGCCAATCACTTCAATCTACCTGACCATTTGTTGGATGAACATTTTGAAATAATTCCAAATGAGCAACCGCTGATACTTGGTAAAGCCGTAAAAAGAGATAAAATAATGTGTCCAATAATTTACAGTCGACGTAGCGTTGATATTGGTAAACTTGTGAAGGAAGAGTTTTTAAATCTGCAAACTATTATGAAAAACCCTATTACTAATGCTAATGCATGAATGAATGAATGTTTAACGACACCCCAGCATGAAAGATACATCGGCTATTGGGGTGTCAAACCATACTACTACTCAGAATGTTCCAGTTTTTCAGTGGCTCTTTCCACATGTATGCGTACATTAGCATTTTTTCTGGTCTGCTCAACGTCCCGAGCACTAAGCTGCGACTTTCCTCTGGTGAAGGCTGGTATTACCAGCATTACGATTTGCCAAGTCCTCTGCTATAAAAAATCCTCTATCTACCAAAACTTCATCGCCATATTCTAATTTGTTCAACTAACCACTTCTCTGAGTAATAACTTTATCAGATGTCCTACCTCCAAATGACCTGGATACATAAGAAATTGCTCCTGTTGGAGTTATAGACACAAGAAATTTAATGGTATTGTTGTGTTTGTAATTTGACCATGTTTGGACCATTGCTGTAAGTGGTCCAAGTCTCTGAATAAAAACGTCAAAACAGGCGATATTACTAACACATTTTGGATATGTTATTTTAATAATATTTGGCATATTGCGTTTTAGACTGTCTTTGTCTGGCCACTGAATAAGAAAGGCAAGTTTCTCTGCTAACTTTGGCAGCCCCTGATTAAGCATTTCTGAGATTGTGGTGACAGACACATTAAATCGATATGCCAAGTCCTGGTGCTGCAGATTTAATCTCTAATTAAACACATCAAAACACATGTTGGTGATAAAACTTTACACGAAGGCAATGCCAAAGAGCAAAATGGCAAAATGACAACAGCCACATAAACAGCGCTTTTGATGGTAGTATAAAACCAAATAACTTCCGGCTGGGTCAAAGTACGAACCGAACTTTTGATAGAGAAGCAAACACCACAAGTCCTGTGATTGGTTATAAATGTGAGTGTAAAACAAATATGCAATTTAATTTCATCTAGTACCAATGTGTCAAGTAGCCTTGTGCTTGAAACATGTATGGGGTACCTGTAAAAAAAAAAGTGCTCAAATTTTGTGCGAAACTAGGGTAGTCATAGACGCTACCCGTTATCTCAGAACCGAGCAGCTTAACCCCCAATTTTCTCTGGATCACTTGAAGTGTGAGGGGTGGTAGTATTTATATCCGTGGCATTTATGTTGATTGATACGCTGCCAGTAGGAATGAATGAATGAATGAATGTTTAACGACACCCCAGCACGAAAAATACATCGGCTATTGGGTGTCAAACTATGGGAAATGCAACAATTATGTGATGAGCAACATCAATACTTAAATAAAAACACAGTGTAGAATTAAAAGTGTGAATAAAAGGCAGTATCGCGTAGGAACTGTAAAACAAGTTCTGGGTGGAATCGAAATGATTCCATCACATTTCGCGTACCAAATATATCTTTCCGAGATCCTGACAAATGCTTACACTCCACCAAAATGTGGCGAACCGTCAGAGTACACCGACAGTGCTCACACTGAGGTGGAGGATCTTTCTTCAAGATAAATGAATGGGTCAAATATGTATGTCCGATGCGGGCACGACATTCAAAATACAATTCTCAGTCTGAAGCCTACCCAGTTCTTCATATAGCTGCTGATTTTCAATCCGTAGTGAAGCTATTTTCCTTATTCAAATACTGTGTGTCTCAGCATGGGGTTATGACTGAAAAATAATTTGCATATTAAGGGGTATCAAATTAATACATTACATTTTATAAGTATAATCATGCAAACCTTGACATTCACCCCAAAACATATGTCTATATTATATACATAATATATCGATATACATTATGTACATAACCACTGCCTTGGTGCAGATCACTATGTGGCAGACAATTAATATGCTGAAGATTTGTATTTAAGCAATATCTACATGTAGATGTACCAAAATGAAGTGTAAATACTTGTCTGGACTAGTAAAAAAAAAACATTTTAACTTAATTTGGTTTAAAAAAGTTTATTAATACCTACTCTTATTGATTACCATAATGTACATATTTTATATTTAGCATCTATAATTTGTTGTTGGGAGTGTTCACATTATACCTGATTAATATGTGTGTTTGTGTAATTAATTAAATTAATATTTCCCAAACTATGTCCAAAATATTGAAATTTGGATCACATATACATGTACATGCAAATAAATGATTGTCTACCTTCTGCGTGTGTGTCAATAAGATTTTCTGTGTTTGACAAATCTAGTAAAGCAGAAGCGGCTTGCTTCTTCTGCTTTTCTGATTTTTTGACCTCCAGTCGCTGGTGTCTGGCATGGCGGATTGTACCACTTAATTTGGTGTCCTGGTAACCCATGTTGATCGAGGGAATGTAGTCAGGACTATTCTTGTCATTGCTTTTCTCTCCTGGAATGATAAAAATAGTCACTTGTATTTTACTGACAGGTTAATTATCAGGTATATCGTCGTTGAACTAAGAAAACCTCGTATCTGCACTTTTGGCCATTTTCAGTTTTTTATTGCAGCAGAAGCTGAAATTTATTATCTTTTTGCTGTTAAAACCTCGTATTTGTCCAGCCAGTGGAAAGCAACGAAAATGTCACGTGAGTAAAACTCATATTTGAAACTTCCTTTATTTCTGTCATATGAAAACCACGTATCTACAGGGTACCACATGATTATTTTGATCTCTCTACTTTACACCTTTTTAACAGGTAAAAATTAATTGTTAGTGATCAAAGACTTTATACTGTATATGGGATATCTGGGAAGACATACACATAATGTTAACATCCAAAACATTATCTATAACACGAAACATAATGCAATTGCCGTACGACCTCCGTGAGCACATGGTACACGCAGTGCATTTTGTCATGTACATCGTAGATACAAGGTTTTCCAGAAACTGTATGCAATGAAAGTACTGTGCAGCTGTATTATTCGTATATATAAGAGGTTTTCATACTCCCATGTCATTTTCTCCTCAAGTAGGGACAGCTAGTTCTTAGATGACAACTAATCTGTTTTATGCATTATTTTAATCTGTTTTATGTATTATTTTTCCTGTCTAGTAGCATACCAGGTTTCAAAGAATACAGGTGCTCTATGTAGACATACACATATTTGGAATAATCAAAATAGGATATGTCCTGCCACCACCAACTAAATCTCTTAAGCATGTGGTGTTATGTCTATTGTACATGATACCCATCATTAGTTATGTAATTAATAAACTATTTCTGCGTATCAATGATTAATGCAGGGTTTCTGCAAGAGGGCAAACTGGAAATGGCACCATACCCAAAATTTCTCTTATCATTAATGTAGTATTTTCTTAACCTTGACCCTAAACGTAGCCCATTATGATAGTACAAGTCTTCTGAAGTCTTTTAAATCACCAGTGGGAATTAAAGGGTTTCAACTCCATATACTTTATTTTTAACAGGATAGATGGCTGATGATATCTCCTTTGAAGAACTCTGTATGTTAGCCAACATATCTTACCATGCAAGTGATTTCGAAGGTGAAGATAGAGTTGGTGATCCTTAATCTAGTGATGTATTGGCAGAAATTGATCCAGTGGTAACTCTTGAAACTGTCACTTAACTCCTGTCAGCCTGTGCTGACAATGAAACTGTAACCCCTAATGAACAAACTGTAATCAGTTGTGAAGAAACATTGCATGATGTGGAACCTCCTCATGCTCCAGTCTCTAATCTGGAAGAGGAAAATAACAAGCCAGCTGAAAGTGATAAGACCAATGGTGATGATCCTGTCAAACTATGGTAGAACGGAAAAAACATTAAATGCGAAAGCACATCAAGATAAAAAGGCAAAAGTGAAATAAAAAACACAGTGTAAAGGACTGTGTAAAAATACAAATATCACAGAGATATCATGAATGAATGAATGAATGAATGTTTAACGACACCTCAGCACGAAAAATACATCGGCTATTGGGTGTCAAACTATGGTAAAGGGAATGAATGAATGAATGAATGAATGAATGTTTAACGACACCCCAGCACGAAAAATACATCGGCTATTGGGTGTCAAACTATGGTAAAGGGAAAACATCAAAAGTTAAATAAAATACACAGTGTAAACGACTGTGTAAAAATACAAATATCACAGATAGATCAACTTAAAATGTTGAATAAAATTCAGTATCTCGTAAAAATTGTAAAATAAGTTCTGGATGGAAGCTAAATGATTCCAGCACAGATCGTGAACCCAATATATCTTTTCGAGTTCTATTGTGGACGGAAACGGAATGCAGATGGGGAATATGTTATCAGAGAGCCAAGGGTCATGGGTCCAGGATGTACTTCCGAGCTATGTAAAAAGCACCAGAATCGTCACTGTAATGATTTTACTCGTGACTGCCGTCAAAACATCTTTACTTACTTCTGGTGAAAACTGAACTGGGACAGCAGAAAGGTCTATGTGAGAAGCCTAGTTGAATCTAAGCCTGTCAAGCGCAAAACTGGTGGTGAAGTATCACGACGCAATAATTCTCAAATATATCATCTAAATGTTGAACGATCAGAGAGAAAACAAGTATGCAAAAACATGTTTTTGAGCACTCTTGGTATTGGAATGAATGAATGAATGAATGTTTAACGACACCCCAGCACGAAAAATACATCGGCTATTGGGTGTCAAACTATGGTAAATGCAACAATCCAAAAATCAAGATTGATACAAAACACAGTGTAAAGGACTGTACAACAAATATAAATATCACAACGAGATACTGAATTTTACTCAATTTGTGCTGTATTGGCCATTCTCAATGAGAATGTTACACCCCTGCACCATGGTGAGGTTACAGCACGCGCAGGGGTCATTTGCTTGGGGAAAGGGGCTCCTTTTGGGTCTGTGAATCTCCCTTAACTCTCTTAATGCCTTGTAATACTGCTTTGACTGCATAATTATCTTGCATTGGGTTGGGTAGATTGAACTCGAGGTGAATCAAACGAATGATATTTAGATATTGCTGAACTGTCTTGAAGGTTTTGGACCGACCAAGGAAGGCAGCAAAACGGCATATAGTTGCTGTACTTGCGGGCACTGGAGTGCACCCTGTGCTTAAACAATAACTGAGATAAGATTGTCTGTGCACTGCATAAGTTGTCTTTGTAGAAGGTGCATAGCAGTGTGATTGCCACATCGCTACTTCAGCATGCAGCGTCTCCACCAGGTTTTCCATTCGATGATCTGTGGAGACAAAAAGTTAATAGCTGCTGACGGCATGTGAAATGGTAACCAAAACATGTAAGGTGCTTGATTAGTGGGGTACCACATTTGCAAACTGTATATGAATTTCTTAAAATAACCTGGTAAATACAGTCGTGA
>JAECMU010182653.1:0-17726 GCA_016106625.1 Dracogyra subfuscus
ACAGTCAACTGGAAATAAATGAATAAGTAACTTTGAACAATATATTTATTCATGCTAATCATAACTAGTACAGAAAATACATGTAATTCTGTCCCAAAAATCTATATTTTTGGTCATTGACTGGAAATATTGTTATTTATGTAGTTATCATACATTGTATAGATCATAAATAATACATGTACGTATGTATGTGGCTTGTGACAGATGGAGCTAAATGCGAACATCTATTGTGGTCACCGTTGGAAATGTAAAACCTATTAAAGCTATCTTCTGATGGTGACAACAATAGATGTTTGCATTTAGTTCCATCTGTCACAAGTCACAAGATCTATATCAGTGAAACTTAATTCATAGCTGTGTGGGGCGGGACATACATGTAGCATATTGATAAGTGCGCGGCCGATCATCATCTAGAATCAGGGTCCATTGGGTTATTTATCATTCCGGCTAGTGCACCATGACTGGTATATCAAAGGCTGTGGTATGTGTTGTCCTGTCTTTGGGATGATGCATTTACGTGTAAGCAATCCCTAACAACTAATGAAAAAATGTAGTTTCTTATCTAAAATAGCAAAATGGTTTACATCTAATAGCCAGGGCTTATTGAATTTTTATAAAATCCACTAACCATGTGTTCAGTGATTTAAAAAATTTACTGGCCACAATTAAAAATTAATTAGCCCAACTTTACTTTTAAGGTGATACAATATTACTAATAGTAATAATTGGATATATCACCTAAAGAGGTATACACGGTTCATTCATGGTTATGAAAAATCTGGAAAGTTATGGAATTCTCAAATACTTTTTCCAGGCCCCCTGTTGATGGACCCACTGGGCTGTTTTTCGTTTCAGTCAGTGCTCCACAACTGGTGTACGTAACAAAGGCTGTGGTATGTACTATCCTGTCTGTGAGATGGTGCATATAAAAGATCTCATGCTGCTAATTAAAAAAATGTAGCGGGCTTCCTCTCTACGACCAAATATCAAAATTACCATGAAGTGGTGACAGCGGGTTTCCTCTCTCAATATCTCTGTGGTCATTGACCATATGCCTGACACCATATAACCGTCAATAAAATGTGTTGAGTGCATCATTAAATAAAACATTTCCTTCCTTCCTTTTTCCAGGCCCTTGAAGATACTGGAACTGTTTAATGTAAATAAGTTAAATAGTTAGGTCTAGTTTTTGTTTATAATGTATGTGACATACCTGTGCCCCAGCAGAACTCACGAGAACAAGACTAAAATTAAACACAAAATACAGCAGATGAATTGATGCTCATTAAAGGGACATTCCTGAGTTTGATGCAATTTTTAAGATGTTATCGACTAACAGATACTTTTTAAAGATTGTAATTACATATTAAAACTTCTTTTTTTTTAGCATACAATATTAATGGCTGTATATTAAATGTGTTTCTGATCGTTCTAATATTTGTACTAGGTTAAATTTCATTTTATTTCCTAAAACATTTTGTTCATACTTAAGAAATTATTTGAAGACAAAGTTACTCATGGCACTCACGACAACTGTCGATCATGCCCCCCAAGTTGTATATATACAGCCTGGATATATTCTAATTCGGCAAGGAACATGCACAATGTGAATGTGTAAGAGGTCTATGGTACATGTACATGTATATGTATGAATGTATCTAGGTGCATGTAAAAGGAAAAAGAAGGAAATTTATTTAATTTAAAAAACTGGTTGCCTTGGCACATGCCGATATTGTTAATTATTTATTTACTCAAAATCACTGTGAACTGAGATCTACTGCTCTATCCTAACTAGCCGCGAGTTATTATTTTAGAAGTCATTGATTTCCATTCGTCCTAAATGTGTGACTCGACAAATTTATATGTCACGTCACACGTGTGCGTATACCGGTAGTTAGGATACGGCAATTGAAATCAATGATTTCTAAAATAATTGCCTGCGTTGTGCCAGTGCGGTTAGGATGGAGCTGACAGCTAAGCACTGTATTCACTGTCATTGAAATTACTTACTTGTTTATTTGTGTTTTCTTTTGGTTTGTTTTGTTAATAGAATCCAAGCCCTGGAGGGTGAAAAAGGCACACATATTTACAGTAAACGAAATGATTTTTATGCTGACTTCAAGCAGCTGGAAGAAACCGATAGCAAACAGACATCGGAGAGGAAAACAGAAGGTACATTTGTAGGTTGATCTCTAGAGACAGGACCGGCGTCAGTGGTGCAGTGGTTAAGCCATCAGACTACAGGCTCGTAGGTACTGGGTTCGGATCCCAGTCGAGGCATGGGATTTTTAATCCAGATACTGACTCCAAATTCTGAGTGAGTGCACTGCACGCCTCAGTGGGTAGGTGTAAACCACTTGCACCGACGAGGTTCAACAAACGCCATGGTTTGTGCTATCCTGCCTGTGGGAAGTGTAATTGAAAGATCCCTTGCTGCCTATCGTAAAAGAGTTGCCTATGTGGAGTTTCCTCTAAAAAAAAAAAGAAGTGTAAGAATGACCATATGTTTGACGTCCAACAGCCGATGATAAGATAAAAAATCAATGTTCTCTATTAAATAAAACAAGTTTTTGTGAACATACATAGCATGGCTTTACTACTCACCAAGTTCACCATCTGCAAATTTTAATTTAGTTCAGTAACATAATTTATTTTTTATCTTAGCCTGACCTCAACATATGGTATATATCCCCACCTACTCACATGTTAATTGACTGGTCCGAACATCCCAACAGCCAATGAAATGGCTTAAAATCTTCCAGTGAGTCACTTTTCAAGTTACTTAGTAATATATGTTTTTATGTCATGTAAGAAAACAAAAACAATTGGCAGATAAAATCTGGTTTGGACTACTACCAATACTAGGATGGTGATAACAACAAACGCCTTGTTTATGTATATCTATAGTGATATTCTAAACAGAAAAATATGGTTAATGCCTATAGGTATCTTATTTTAGTCACTAAAATGGATATACTAGACATAAACAATGGTAGAAAACTCAAGCTTTTATCACTAACTTTTCTAGAATCCAATAATCGACATTCGTCAAATACTATGTAAATATTATAATTACCAATCTGAATCTAAATTATTATTTTTTTAATTATTATATAAAGATATATTTTATTTTGTCTATCTTTCTCAGGTGTCAAACTGAGACAACAGCTTGATAAGATGAGCCACATGGTGAAGCGATTTCAGAGAGAACTCAGGGATGTGAAACCCTCTCCGGAATGTTAGTAATCTTTTGTACAATACAATTATAGTACAAATCAGGGTTTATGCCAGAGTGTAAAACGGGTATGGTGCCATTCCCAAATTATTTTGTTTGCTGTTTATTATTTTAAATTACGTTTTGACAGAATTAATGACTTATCCAAAACCTAGCGTATTTTCTGTCTTGTGGAGGCCCCCAATACTCCCTGTTGACTGCATTTGCATTCAGTACACACATTGAATATTGTAAACCAGGGCTAGCTCTGATGCTTGCCAACATTTCACGTAATAATTTGTATTTTGTTTAAAAATAACGGTGGATTTTGCATATTTGAAAATAATTTGGCAAATTGTTTTGCTCACCCAGAACTAGCCCTGTAAATATTTAATTCCATAGCTCCATACCCAAAAATTAGTTTCTAGCAGAAAACCTGCAAATTAAAATGCTTAAGTTTCATATCATTGAATGTTGATTTGAGGTAAAGTGCCATGCAGTTGTACCAATTTGCTAACCATTTTTGTCTTGGTATATCTTTATATTACTTTCAAAACCATTACGGCTAGGTATTTGGCAATGTAAGTTATTTATTTTTATTACTTTCATTTCATCATCTTCATTTACTAAATACGTGTTTTTGTTAAATGTAGGGAGAAACTAAAGAACAGGCATCAGCCTATTTTGCCATTCTCAAAGTGCTGTATTTGATGAAGAATAATATGTGTACAAAACACGTAAATGATTTTTAGCTATTTTGTATCATTGATGTCAAATACTAGTGTGTGACAAATTTACAGTCTGAATCAAATTTAAGAGTTTCTCACCAACAGCGGTTATAAACGAAATTGTCTAATGATGGCAAGTGACCTTTGTAGCAAATAAATATGACTAGAAGGTTGTATTAATGTGTGTAGTTTTACTTCAAATGTACAAAATTGCAACAATTAATGCTGTCATAGACAGCAATACATTTTATTCAGCAGTACAAAAGTGTCATTGGTGACACCCCTGACCTATGACAATTAATAATTATATCTCATCAATGGCAATTGCTGTCGGTTCCCCTCGTTAACTTCGAGCCTTGAATCTTAACATCATCTTGTTAGCAGTATCCCAAAATTAATTTTATGCAAAACTAAAAAATATTAATACGTGTCATTTAATCTGCAGTTTTAAGACTTAATATAATTATGTAATTTTTTTATATTTTTATCTTCCAGTTGTGATGAAGCTAAAATCAATTATGGAGGATATTGAATCTACTATAAACACTTTCAAAGAACAGCAGCGTTCCAAGTGAGTTACTGATGATATTTAAATAAGTCACTTTGTATGATGAAGCCTCTCGGCTGACGTTTAGGATTGTTTTTTTGTTCTCTTCCTCTTCCAAGCAGTACCCCATGACTGGTGTATCAAAGACTGAGCCATAAGTGTACGGGCTCCCATTTTAGTACGGGGGCCAAGCTGGGTTTTGCTCATATTAAAGGAAAATGCCTGCATCTGTATAAGAACATTTATTCATATTAGCATTACTACCAAGCAGCTATATAGAGTTGCAAATAAATCCCTACACATTTTTACAACTAATTTTAACAGTAGAATTATGAAAATACATGGTAAAAAGGTTTCAGATTAGCATATTTTGTCTGAATATCTCTTATAATTTTTGCCCTAATGTGAGGTTTTCCTCCAGCATTCATTTGCTTATGGACTGAGGTATATACTGTCTTATCTGTGAAAAATTAATTCATCAATGGACTACAGTGGTGACATTAAACAAAACAGATTTGACTTTCCTTTGAAGACTGTCAGACTGATGAAATGTTTTGACATTCAGCATCCAATGACAGGGTTTCTGCCGGAGGGTAAAACGGGTATGGTGCCGTACCCAAATGTTTTGCAGATTTTATTTTTTAAGTTAATCTTTTGACAAAAGTATTTACGCTGATCATTGCTGTACGATTTTCTTAACTTTAACCCTAAACATAACCCGTTTGTTTCTTGCAGAGGTCCCCCATAGCCCCTGTTAACCGTGTATGCAGTCAGTTCTGTAGTGCCATGCCAAAACATTTCTTTCTGGCAGCAACACTGATTGATTATCCATTGTGCTCTAGTGGTGGCACCTAATTTTCATTTTTCACCATAAGGGTAATATTTGATAATTGAAACGAGATGTTTCTTTGGTTTTAGTATTCACATTATCCATTTCCAAACAACCGAAGTGGTTCTGGCCATCCTAGTGTTTCTAGTACACAAATTACATTTTTCATATTTTAAAAACATCACATACCTCTGTCATCTAAGGGTATTAGTGGGAAGGTCATAGCCATGTGGTACAGCAATCTCTCGATGCGCGGTCGGTCTGAGATCGATCCCCGTCGGTGGGCCCATTGGGCTATTTCTTATTCCAGCCAGTACACCACAAAAGCTGTGGTATGTGCTACCCTGTCTGTGGGATGGTGCTTATAAAAGATCCCTTGCTATTATTTAAAAAGAGTAGCCCGTGAAGTGACGACAGCAGGTTTCATCTCTCATTATCTGTGTGGTCCTTAACTATATGACGCCATATAACCGTAAATAAAATGTGTTGAGTGTGTCGGTAAATAAAACATTTGTTTCTGTTTTTCTTTCTAAGGGTTATGGAGATGAGCTCTAACCCTATTTTTTAAGAGAATTTCTCCATTTCAACATCATGCACTCTTGTTTCACTTCGTTTTGTTACAGGTTTGTAGATTAACCAAAACTTACTTTTCATTTTCACTGGTTTGAACTAGTGTCTTCGGCATTGAACAAAACATGCTTTATTTACACTCATTTTAATTTTGAACATTATAATTGTTGTTTTGTTTGCTGTTTTCCAGGTATGAAGAGTTGATGAAAGAAGAACGAACGACAAGTCAGGAACTGCAGGCCCTGGAGAAGCGGTTTGAGTCGTGGAGTCAGGTTCCCGAACCCCCCACCTCGTCCAGAGTAGCCTCCTCCAAGCCTCCCGTCAGCGCCAGGGACATCACCAAAGACCTTCCACCTGAAGTAGCACAGTTTGAGGTACATAGCGTTGTCGCTTTTTGTCTTGCCTTTGCAAAGTAAAAAGGCTAGGTTTGGGTATTACTTTGACAACAGTAGTGTCAAGTTTTGAATTGAAGTTTCGCATGTAGATCAGTTTGCCCCAAACTGTAAGTCCTAGGTTAGTAAAACATGGTTTGTAGTTGTATCTATAGATATTCATCAAAGTGCACCAAAAACGTTTATGGTAGGTCTGAAATTTAATACTGTATAATTTACTGAACTGTTTTTATCCTACTGGTTTTAAATTCTGAACTCCTGTTTTTATGTTTAGTTTTCTCCTGACAATGCAACACATAGATTTTAAACCTCTTGCCTGAGGATAGCCGTATTGAAATGAAATGTGGTTAAATGTTCTGCAAAAACTATACTGATGTGTTATTTTTACAAATTGTGTCTAAAAGTAGAAAAAAAGTGTTCTTTGTTTTTCAAAATACTTTTTCTTACCTAGGATATAGTGATTTCCCTAGAAATTTGGCAAGGCATGGTAGACCAAACACTTTTGAGGCATTTTCACCATTTTCGAGGCATTTGATTTTCATTAATTGAAATAAACATTAATGTAATTTATGTGCTTGCTTTAATAAATGAATGGCAAAAGATATAAAAGGCATATTTTATTCATTAATAATAAATTGTTTGGTGTTTTATAAAAGGCAATTTTAGAATGAATTGCTGAAAAAGGCTTGTTTAATCTCAGGGCAGCATGGTGCTGATTAAGGCAAGATGGTGCTAGACTATTGAGGCAGGGTGCTGCACCATGCTAAAAAAGGCTAGGGAAAAAAAACTAGGATATATACCTTTTTTGTTTCACATAAAATTAATATTGACCAGCACAATTCAAAACACTGATAACTTAAGCAAGAAGATGGAAGTAATATGTCATAAAGCTGTGCTTGACAAACATTTAGCACTGTCAAAGGTAGCAGTCTTTGATTATTTAGTCATGAACCTCATGTATTAGATTTCACTACAAAGATACCATTCTTGGATTCACTACTCTGCTCATGGTATAACAATTTCTTTGTTGTTTCGTTTTCAGAAATTTCTGCAGCAGAGTGGAGGAGTGCGGGGCGGATGGGATGAGTACGATCACCAAACATTCCTCAAGTTCCGCAGTCGTTACAAGGTGAGCTTTACAGCCCATATAAGGTGAGCTTTACAGTCCATACAAGGTGAGATTAACAGTCCATACATGGTAGAGCTTAACAATCCATACATGGTGAGCTTTACAGTGCATATATGGTGAGCTTTACAGTCCATATAAGGTGAGCTTTACACTCTATACAAGGTGTGCTTTACAGTCCATACAAGGTGAGCTTTACAGTCCATACAAGGTGAGCTTTACACTCTATACACGGTGAGCTTTACAGTCCATACAAGGTGAGCATTACAGTCCATACAAGGTGAGCTTTACAGTCCATACAAGGTGAGCTTCTTTACAGTCCATACAGGGTGAGCTTTACAGTTATCCAAGTTGTGTTCTGCAGTTGATACAAAGTGAGCTTTAATGTTTATACAAGGTGATCTTTACAGTTGATACAATGTGAGTTCTGCAGTTGATACAAGGTGAGCTTTACAGTTGTTACAAGGTGAGTTTTAGTCCATACAAGGTGAGTTTTACAGTTGATATAAGTTGAGTTTTACTATCGATATACATCTACAAAAGACTAGTTCCAAAAATATTTTCTACAGCATTCTATTCTCTTGTACCCTCTTGCGTTCTACCTTGTATATTGTTTAAGGTAAATAACAGGTAGCAACAGCTTTCTATTACCTGAATGATGAGACTAGGTATGGCCATGCAGGTTGGTGTGACAGTCTTTTATTAGTCCCCTACTGGTCCATCCAGAGCGGACTATAGGTGTCGTCTCCATACTTCTGTCTGTCCTTCTATCCATCCATCTGGCCAACATATATTTTTCCAGATATTTGTTTCCAAAAGGCCTCAAGATATTGAGCTGAAATTTTAAATATAGCATTTTCTATATGTTCTGTTACAGATCAGGTTTAACTTTCATGGTGAACTACTCATTTGTCACAGAGTTATAGCCCTTGAACCGTGTAGGGTACATGTATTGCTTTAGCAGTACTCTAAGAATGCTAGTTTCTTAATGATGAGTAATTTGTTTTTGTCTGCAGGAGACTGGTATGGTAGATTTATTTGTTGATATTAAGTAATTCGTCTTACCATTTGAGACGCCCAATAGCCGATGTATATTTTTGTGCTGGGGTGTTGTTAAACATTCATTCGTTGAAGTAATTTCTTTTTTTTCCTGCAGGGGAAGATCGTGTTTGTAGATCACCTCAAGCCCGCATTACCTACACGGACTGAGGCTGAGATCCGTGAACACGAGGTGTGGTACGAGGAGTATCTCTTCCTTAACGATGTAAAGAAGGACAGTATCAAGAAGTGGAGAATGCAGAAGGAGGTACGTTAACGTTTAGCGAGTGATAAAGAAAAATTATTCCAAGAGGGACATAAACATAATACAGAATGGTAGCGAGTTTAATATCCTATTTATTACCCATAATCAATCTTAATTTATATCACTCAACTCATTTGGTTGACCTTCCTGTAAGGTTATAGTGCACCAATCGATGACATCAAAGTGTTACGTCCCACTTGGCATAAAAACCAAGATATTTTTAACCATATGGATAATAATAATTATTATTTACATACACATAGTTATTTATATTTGTTGCGCTTGGTGCTTTAATGCCTCAGTATTAAAGGAACGATCTTGACTTTGCTGCCAAAATCCCGATGTCATGTAACAGTAAATGAAAATGAGTTCATTGTCTTATTAAATAGAACATTCCTGTTGTTTGTTTCAGGAACACAAAGATGAAGTGATCATTCGGGCTCAGGAGGATGTATCCATGGCATTGCAGTCACATGACCCATCAACACTTGACGAGAGAAGTCAGGCAGAGAGGCATGAAAAACTGGTCAAATTAAATGCTTGGAAGGTATGTACATGTGGGATCAAAACCTGGTCTTTGTTCTGCTGTGTAATGTTTAAAATTAAATAAATATTCATAGTGTATGGCTTTCACATTATCTATTTTTAGGTCCCTAAAGTTTAGCTGTTTGTTTATCTGTTCCATGTGTAGGTTTTCTTTTTCTTCTGCTTTTTTTACAATGCCTCAAAATATTATATATAGATTTACCATTATATTATAGAGTTACAGATCAAGTTTGACTTCCATGGTGATTTGCCCAACATGAACTTAGTGTTGGCCTTTGATCATAGTGTTTCCCCTTGAACTTGGTGTTGCCCCTTGAACTTAATGTTGGCCTTTGAACTTAGTGTTTCCCCTTGAACTTTGTGTTGCCCCTTGAACTTGGTGTTGCCCTTGAACTTAATGTTGGCCTTTGAACTTAGTGTTTCCCCTTGAACTTGGTGTTTCCCCTTGAACTTGGTGTTGACCTTTGAACTTGGTGTTGTTCCTTGAACTTGGTGTTGCCCCTTGAACTTAGTGTTGCCCCTTGAACTTAGTGTTGCTCCTTAAACTTAGTGTTGCTGCATTAGAAAAATGTAGCACCTCTTTAAGACTATATGTCAAATTTACCAAATGTTTGACAGACAATAAATCAGTGTGTTCTAGTGGTGTCATTAAACATACTTTCTTTATTTTCGTAGCTGTTTTCCCATTTTTGGCAAAGTTACTGCCCTTGAAATTGGGTCTGGTAGGGAATATGAATTATTTTAAGAAACACTCCAAACATATTTGTTGATGTCATTTTGTTTATAGGTATCTGACTGTTTTAGGTTCATTTGTGACACCCAATAAATTATTTGTATTTTTGTGCCGGAGTGTCGTTAAACATTCATTCTTTCATACATACATTCATTCATTCATTCATGTTTTAGGTTCAGAAAGAGTTGGAAAAGGCCCAGGAATCTGAGCGTAAATTACGAGAAGAACTCGACCTAAAAAGGAAGAAAGAAGAAGACAGAAAGAGACAGGTTTTTATAAGGATTACTTTTTGTTTTGCTCACCTCGCGTTAGTGATGTTCCACTGATCATTTATACTTGTAACCTCTGCAGTTAAGGAAATGTCCATGGTAAAAAAAACCCATGCCGTTGAAAAAAACCCTGAATATAGCCCAATATAAAAAAAAAACTGCTATAGAGAATTATAAATTCCACTGCATTGCCGATTGCTGTGTACAACTGCAGGGGTTGAATTGAAAGTGGATTGGTTGGGCTCTACCGGTGTGATAATTTATGATTAAAATCCATAATTGATTGTTGCGGGATCTAGCTGGGTTGGTAGAGTGTTTGCCTAAAGTCCTTGGTAGAATTGTACGAGAGATAGAGATACAATTATCAGTTTGTAGGCTTGGCAATATATACATAGTCGTAACCATTCTGATCTTCCTTAGGTTCATATACATACTAACTGACTGTATTTTTCAAACTTGATTCTTGGGATGTGGTGTTTAGTAATAATGTTGAATAAATGAATGAATTAATGTTTAACATCACCCAAGCTCAAAAGTACACCTCGGCCATTGGATGTCAGACTAAGGTTAGTCCCATCTGTGATTACTTCTAGATCTTGCTTGGGTGTAATATTTCTGGCAGGTATGTTTTCTCTTTTAAATTTTTAAAATAACCTCTCCCTAATTTTTTATTTTTGTGTGTGTGTGAATTAGCTTGCAATAAAAGCCCAAGTTGAAGAGAACCGGAGACAGAGAGAGGAGGAGGAAGAGTTTCTCAGGCGACAGAAGGAATTGTGGGAAGAGGAAGAAACTGAAAGAAAACGACAGATTTCTGCGAGAGAAATCGCAAAGTTTAGAGAAAGGGTATAGTAACTTTATTTATAAAGTCTGTATTTCTTATTGTCTAAGCATTGTAAGTATTAGGAGTGTCACAATACACCTACCTAATGATACATAGCCCACATTATGCTATGTATTATGATTCATTATTCACAGTGTTTTCCCCATAAGAGCTAAAACAAATATAAGAGAAAACATTGATTAAACACAGTTTTAGTGTATCTCAAAATAAACCTATAACTTCAGCAGTTGCATCATATTCTCTCTCCACTTCACTCTGTTTTCTTTATGGAAATAACTTGTCCATAAGTACATCTCTGTTGGGTTTAATATATAAATATGAAATTAAGATAGTCTGATAGGACTAATTAAGATAATATATGTATGCTTAAAATAGAAATCGATACACAAGCAAGGTTGTCATTTATCGTATTGTCAGCAGTAGTACCGTGATACATCGATGCATCATGACAACCCTAGACACTATATGTAGTTACGTGCATGTAAGACAACAACAGACAGGGCTTCTAGATTATGGTAGCCCCACTCCCATGGCTAGTGATAATCAATGTCAGGCTAGTAAATAACTACTGTTACCATGCCCAATGGCTAGTAAAAACAAAAGAATTCAAATGTTGCAATTAAGTTGATTTTGTAAATTTTAATATCTTGTCCCCACCTGAAAACCCTAATGTTTTTTTTGTTTTTTATCTCACCTTTTAGGTGACGCATCTAATTATTACTATTATTTAGTAAAACTGTATTAACTAAGTTATTTAAAGTAAAGTAGGGTTATTGAATTTTTAATTGTGGCTAGTAAATATTTAAAATCACTGATCTCATGGCTAGTGGATTTTATTAAAAATATTCTAGAAGCCCTAAAAATTTGGTTTTATATATTCATGTTTTACAATTTAAATTTGTACATTGCAACTGGATTAATGTTTTATGGGCCAGGACCCAGATTAATTAAATGTACCGTAACCAGCAGGTGAATTTTATGGTTATTGGCCCAAATACCACTTGAAATTGCATGAAATAATAACAATTATCTTACTGTACGATAATCATAATCCACATACTTTATTTCACAGGATCTAAATGCAGTACATCAAAAAGTTCAAAAGGAAAAAGAACAAAAGGAACTTGAAAGGGAAAAAGAAAGACGGCTGGAAAGAATAAAACAACAGGTAAGAAGCATCCCAGAGAATACCCAGTTGAGAAATTTTTTTAATTAAGGAATAATTTTACTGTTTTCTCTTTTTTTTTTATGGAGGTTCATGGTTTTAGTGTCGCTGAATAAAGCAGGAAGTTTGTTACAGAAGAAGCCTTGATCTTATGTGACCAGCAAAAAAACCCACAATAGGTTGTCTCCAGGACTTTAGATCTCACTAATTTGAGCACAACAGGCTTTTTGTCTGTTCTTCGCAGACAAATGTTGTTTTAGTGCAGTTAATAATAGTTCTTGTACATATGCAGAAATGCATTTTCAAGTTATAGTCAAGCCTGTTCTAGCGGCCACCTGTAATCAGCGGGCACCTGCCTTAAGCTGTCATTTTTTTCCCTCCCAAACGATTTATAATATAAATGCACCTGTAATAAGTGGTCACCTGTCTTAACACAGCCAGCAGCCACCTAAACTGGATTCTAAATCATTCAAATACCTGTATTAAGCGGCCACATTAAATGTTTACTATTACACAAAAGGGATATTTAACAACAGTGATAAGTTGCAGCAAATAACCGATCTTCACACCTTCAGGAATACTAGTACCCATTCAGTCCCGACATCTGTACTGTGTATCAGTTAAGAAAGTACGACTCTGCAATACATCTAATTGCCTCTGAGCAGGCTACTCTTGTAATTTGTAGATTTACTTACTATGACAATACACCACATGAAGTAGGAATTAAATAATTAAATTGAAAAAGAAAACAAACTTGTTGAGAATGTTGAGACTTGTTGTCATCAGTTGATTTATAGTCAACTGTGAAGTGCACATCCGTTGATAGCAGTACAGACGGTAAAACAAGAAACAACAACAAATGTTTTAAAGACTATAAATGTGGCAACTTGTAATCAGTGGTTATCTGTCTTAAACGGCCACTTTTATCTACTCCCTTGTGTGACTGCTTGAGACAGGTTTGACTGCATTTCAATATAATTACAGCTTAAACATTCCAATTGCTGCTGGTAATGTCATTGGTGACGAGCAGCCTAGGGAGACGCCACAGCGACAATGAGGTCTAATTAACGGGCTACTCTCGATTTACTAAGTTCAAAACTATACTAGCTCTGTTTTCATTTCCATTTTGATCAAAAAACTGCGCCAAAATTCCTTCATACTGAAATGCACACCTTTTCTCTTTTTTATATTAACTGCTCCATTCAAAATTCTATAACCCCACCACCCCCTGCCTGTTACCGACAAGATCTGGCTGCTGTTGCTCTCTTGCACCTGCCAGTGCGGGCGGTCCATCCTTTCTCCTCCTTACCCCCACACTTTCTGTCTTGGACGAAAGAGCTTGCTCCACAAGCTCTTGCGCCCACGACAGTCGTGCGCTACAGCTGCTTGTTCTGAATGTGCACGTTAAACCCTTTGATTGATTGAGTGAGTAAACATTCCAGTGATTTTGAGGTGAAATGCTGATTATTTTGGGTATACTTGTTTTCAGCACACCCTTTATCCCATCAGCTTTGGTGCAATCTAAAGCTCTGTTTTAATTGGAGTTTTGGTAACGATGAAATAAATTTGAGTAGAATAAGCTGGTAATATTCTAACTTCACCCAATAAGAAATACTGGGCAGCTGAACCATTAATGGTTGTAACATAGATTAAATAATCAGAGCCCATTCACCAGTGCTCATGTGTGGATGAAAACAAATGTTTTGTTTAAAGACACCACTAGAGTACATTGATATATTTAATGATCGGCTTTTGGATGTCAAACATTTGATAATTCTGACTCGTCAATAGAGAAAACCTGCTACATTTTTTTTTAATGCAGCAAGGGATCTTTTATATGCAGTTCCCCACAGACAGAAAAGCACATACCACGGCCTTTGACCAGTTGTGGTGCACTGGTTAGAACAAGAAAAAAAAAAAATCTTTGGAACGGATCCACTGAGGTGGATCGATCCTGCGACGCAAGCACCTCGGGTGAACACTCAACCAACTGAGCTAAACCCCACCCACTGTATAAAACAATACGCTGATTTCTCATTTAAAAATTATATGATCCAGTATTTAATGAAATTTTGTATGATGTATGTACATTGATGAAATTTTCTTCATGAGGTCACTGTAAAATGCACAGTACTCGTTTTAAATTATGACCTAATTCGCCTTTGGACATAAAACACGGGTTTAATTATCTCAGATCTTAGTAGAGAACCCTTGAAATTTGTTTTATTACAAATATTTTGAATTATTGCATCTTGACATGTCTGGGTTGATTTTTTTGTCAGGTTGAAGCTGGTGTGACGAGAGATTTCAATCGACTAATCAAACCAACGCAGGGGTGGAAAGAGAGACTTAAAGAAATTGGGCCGAGTGGGTCGGGACCAGTTTTACACATTCCTCACAGGTAAGTAAGAGACTTGCATGCATACATTTGGAATGGAGGCCGTAATCATGTAACCCCATATCCTATGGAAAATATTAATATTTCCGGATTGGGATTTTTCATAGCCTGCTGTCATCTCTGGGTAAGCCTCTTACACATTTCTCATGATCGAGTATTGGTGTTCTATTTATAGATTCAACAGTGGTTTTACAAATTACACATTAAAAAATATAACATTTTTGTTATTTTCAAAGCAAGTTTCTTTTTCTATTTATTTCAAGACAAACTAAAATAATTAATGAAAAAAACGTAACATTAAATTTAATCTGGTGGCCAAACTTAGTATTCTTTAAGGTAATTAATTATGCACTATCTCAACATTTAAAATATTTTGAATAATTAACTATTAAGATTTAACTTTATTTGTGAAGTTATATATATATTTTTTTTTTCAGGGCTGTACCATCATGGCGACAAGGAATGCACTGACCGTGTTGAAAGTAAAACATTTGTACTTAAAATAATCCGTCCAGAAGCCATCGTGTCACTTTGTGGTGTTGAAGACATTTTTCTCTCATTCTGTTTTTGAGCAGTAAGTAGGCAAAGCAGCAGTCTGGTGTGTTGAGATTCACAGAATGTGTGTGTGTATTCTGCGATTCCTGCTGAAAACAAGGTGATGTTACAAACCTAGCATGATTTCAGTTACAGATTTCTTCAAGGATCCAGACGTTTGTTTACATAGTTGTGAAAGATTACACATTTATTTTTTAATTTATTTTTACAGCTCTGTACATTTACAAATTTATTCAGTGATGCAGACATTTGTATGCATGTGTGTTGTGACAGATTACATAGTTTATTTTTAAATAATGTTTTACAGCTCCATACAATTACATAGTCCCTAAAATGGGCATTTTTATGGGATTAGTCACAAAGATTTGTGACATGTGATCGAATCGTACTTTGAGACCACTTTATTTTTCAAATTATTGTTACAGCTTGGTATGATTATAAATTTCCAGAGGGCGGAAGAGAGACTTGTCGCATGCGATCAAATCCTACTTTAGTTTTCAAATTATTGTTACAGCTTGGTTAGACTTGGTTAAATGGGTGTTTTTATTATCCTATTAGTCAAATAGAGGGTGGGCGAGAGACTTGTCGCATGCGATTGAATCGTACTTTGAGACCACTTTAGTTCTTAAATAATTGTTACAGCTTGGTACGATTACATATTCTCTTAAATATGTGTTCTCATTATGTGATTAGTCACAAAGACTTGTCGCATGCTATCGAATCATACTTTGAGAACACCTGAATCGGAACAGCTTTTGTCTTGTACATTCCAGTTTTTGTAGGGTTGACAAATTGCATGCAACATGTTGGTGTGACTAATTGTGTAATGAGAACACCGCTTAATGATCCATATGTTTTTATGCATCTGCATTGTACATGATCAAATATTTTATATTTTATACAGCTCGATAAAAATTAAATACTTGTTTCTTGTGTGAAAGAATGCCATCGATAAAACAGAACTGTTCATGTCACAATTAAATCACTTTTAAAAGTAATAGGTATTCTTTGAACATTCCAAAATTGACATGCCATGTATTTTTTTTATAAGATAAAATTGCCTTGACCTCCAGTATCTTGTGTGAGAATAGGCTATCTGAAGGTCAGGAAATGGTGCCATGGCATATTTTTCACTAACAATATCTCAAGTTTGTTGGCTCAATCTCCCTCAACATGAAAATAATGAAGATTGACTGTATGAACATTATTAAAACATTTTTAAATATCTCAATTCCCTTTTATAGTAAAATGTGTTAGTGGCTTTATTAGATCGAAGTATTCAGATTCAAATTAATTCAAACCACAGTTAATCCTGCTTTGAAATATTATAATTATAATTTTTATTTTTTTTAATATTTAATAATAGCGGTATACAACGAATAGTTCATCTGGTAAATAATAGGCAATTTGTATGAATTTAAATTTGCATAACTGACACGCAACCATAACTAGGATTCATGTAAAATATTGTCTCTTATTATTTTTATTTTTTCATTATTAGTATTATTTTTTTATTTTATATTTAATGATAGCTGTGTCTTTCAGTATAAGGAATAGTTTATCTTATAAACAATAGGCGAATTGCATGAATTTAAATTTGCATAACTGACACGCAACCAGAACTAGCGTTTGCATAAAATATTGTGCCCTGAAAACAGTCCCCTGTGGAATAAGAATTGTTTAAGTTTGCCTTGTTGAAGTGAAACAGATCATTTCCAATAGAGAATAACTAGTTAATGACATATGATATCAGCTGTACCCTGTGATGGTAAGATGGTAATAAGGATTGACCGGGGAGGGGGGGGAGGGGGGATGGGTCAAGTTCATCTGGGTATGAAAAAAAAATAGCATCCACAAATGTATGTGAAAACGGCATCACCGATCCCACAGTTTGATGATGATTTTTTTTTTTTTTCATACCCTGATGAATATAACAGAATAACAGCCAATCCTTAAATTACCCAGTACAGTAATTAAATGACCCAGTACAGTAATTAAATGACCCAGTACAGTAATTAAATGACCAAATACAGTAACAGGGTGCAGTGGGTGTTCCTAGCTTTGCAACGATTGGCATGTTTCTTAAACCATTAAGAACATTACCATGTCTCCAACATTCAATTTATTTTTGTGCATATATTTAAACATTGATTCATTCATTCTTTCTCTCCTGTAGTAGAAATTTTATACAAGTTATTTAGTACAAATCTTCAGTTTGGTTTTCCCCATAGAGTGTTGTTCAATTGATGACATGTCGACTGGTATTGTCATTATCTCAGTCTTTCTTAGTCTACCAGACACCTCCATCAGTGAGTTTGATTGATGATGTTTTGACTGCAGGGCTTCTAGAATTTTCCAAAAATTCACTAGCCATGGGATCAGTGATTTTGAAAATTCACTAGCCATGCTTCAAAATTCACTAGCCCTACTTTATGTACATTTGTACCAATACTACAAAGTAAAACAAAACTAAAATTTAGCGAAACATTTATGAGCAAATAACAGCAAAA